>JAODAL010014601.1:0-86889 GCA_025379985.1 Phyllomedusa bahiana | reverse complement strand
AAGCACAAACAGGTTTAATTAAACCCTTTCCGTTGTGAATTATGCTAAAAGAAAAATGATATTTTTCGGTGTTGAAAAAGAGGGTTTTAAAATTTTTTGTCAAAACGAAAGCAAAACAACGCTTAATTAACCCCGGGATGTAAATTGCGCAAAGAATTGACCACCACAAACTAGTAGTTTTGAGCGTGTTAAAATTGCGTGTTTTCCCCCGCCACACAACAAGAATACAGTTGAAATTTAAGCCTTTGCTTGTAAAATTTAGGCAAACCAAAAAAATAAATATATTTTTGGCGTTAAAAAAGGGGGTTTTTATTTTTGTCAGAAACACCAGCAAAAAAACCCTTTTAATTTAAACCCCCGGATTTTAAATTGCGCCAAAGAATTGAGCCGCACAAACTAGTAGCTTTGTAGCGTTTTTAAAATTTTCTTTGGTTTTTCAAACCCACACAACAAGAATACAGTTTGAAAATTTAACCTTGCTTGTGAATTAGGCTCCCAAAAAAAAATATATATATTTTTGGCTTTTAAAATGAGGGTTTTTTTTTGTCAGCAAAACCAAAAAAACAACGTTTAAAATTAAACCCCCGGATTTTAAATTGCCCAAAAGAATTGAGCCGCAAAAACAAAGTACCCCGTTTTACAATTGCGTGTTTTTTTCGCCACAAAACAAGAGAACAGTTGTAATTAGCCTTTGCTTGTAAATTGGGCTACCTAAAAAAATAATATTTTTGGCGTTGAAAAAGAGGGGGTTTATTTTGTCAAACACCAGCAAAACAACGTTTAAATTTAAACCCCCTTTAAATGTAAATTGCCCCAAAAAAATTGAGCCGAAACAAACTAGTAGCGTTTTTACAATTGCGTGTTTTCTACCCACACAACGGGGAGTTTTACATTTGAATTTTAAGCCTTTGTTTGGGAAATTACCCTACCAAAAAAAAATATAAAAATTTTTTGGCTTTAAAAAAAGACGGTTTATTTTTTTGTCACACACCAGCAAAACAACGCTTTAATTTACCCCGGGATGAAAATTTTGCCCCCAAAAAATTTGACCCGCAAAAAACTATACTTTGTACTTTGTTACAATTGCGTTTTTTTCCCTTACCCCACACAACAAGAGATAAAATTTTTGAAAATTTACCCTTTTTGCTTGTGAATTAGGCACCAAAAAAAAATTTATATATTTGGCGTTGAAAAAGAGGGTTTATTTTTGTCAGCAAAACCAGCAAAAAAACCCCTTTAATTAACCCCTGGATGAAAATTTGCGCCAAAAAAATTGAGCCAAACAAACTATAGCTTTGAAGCGTGTTAAAATTTTCGTGTTTTCTACGCCACCAACAAAAAGATACAGTTGTAATTAGCCTCTCCCTTTTTGAATTGGGCAAACCAAAAAAAATAAAAAATTTTTTGGCTTTGAAAAAAAAACGGTTTTTTTTTTTGTCAGCACCCACAAAAAAAACCCTTTAAATTAACCCCGGGGTTTGTAAATTGCCAATAGAATCCGCAGCCAAAAATGAATGGTATTTGTATTGTAAAAAGGGCTTTTTCCCTTTAAAAATGAATACAACGGGAAAACTGGTTTTAGATCCCACTTGGATATTAAAATCATATCAGTTTCAGGGGGACGCACACGGATTTCAGTTTCCCAATCCCCCAAAAAAAATCAAAAATAAACATTCGAGAACAGTCCGAACAAGCTGGACACCCCACAGAAATCCTGTAAAAAAAATTCAGTTCTTCAGAAAGCGCTATCCCCCCGCAGCAGCCCCCTTCCCAATCATTACAGTAAAGGGGATTTTTGGAAGCCCCCCGGCGGCGCCCCTCGGTTTTTTAATATAGGGGGAAACTTCACAGAAATCCCCCCGGTCTTTTGTTTGGGCTTAAATCTCGCCCCTTTTCTGCAGGCTATCCCCTTTTTCCCCCCAGAGTGCTTTGCCCCATGTAGCGCCATGTGTCGCACCATTTTATCAATAAAAAGCACATTTCTTTCCCCCGAAGTACCCCAAATTTCCGACTTCTTTCCGAACCGAATTTTCCCCTGAAATTCAAAACGAATTCCACTTGTTAAAAATCAATTCGCCCATTTTCTAACCTGTAGTATAGCTCATGTCACAGCAAAAACCCCCCCAAAAAATTCAAACCCAAGACCCTTGACCCCTTTGGTCAATTGGGGAAAACAAATGTCTGTTAAAAAACAAAAATTTTTAAAATGGACCTGTAGAAATACTGCATGCCCAAAAGCAAAATCCCCCAAAAAAATTAAAAGCATGACCCTTGAGCCACTTTGGGTCAATTGTGATGAACAAATGTCTGTAGATAACTAACATTTTTTTTTTATAATAGGACCTGTAGTAATTTTTTTTTTTTTTTTTTTTTTTTTTTATTTTCTGCATTTTTCATAAGAGCATGGACCCAAAAAAGATTATTTAAATATGACTTCTCAGCCACTTGTTTATTTGGGAGGAGAAATGCACTAGAAAGCACATTTCTGTTACAACATGGACTGATTATTGTTGTATCTCACAGTACATGACCCAAGAAAATTATAAATATGACTTCTCAGGCCACTATTAAAAATTGTGAGGGGGAAATGCCACTTGAGTATCACATTTCTGATCCAAAGGAACCTTGATTATTGCTGATCGCACTGCAACATGACCTCAAAAACCTTTGACAAGCGAAAAACTTCTTAAGATAAAGTGAGTAATTGGTAATACGTGTTGTTCATGAAACCTTGATGTCTTTTACAGTCTCCTAACAGGCAAAACAGCAAAATGTAATGTGGGAAATGAAATAAAAATTGCAGTAAGAAATGATCATTTTAAAAAAAAGTTTTAAAGAGGACAATTTCGGTATGAAAGGAATGTGAAATAGTCTGGCAATCTATTTGGTGACCTCGGCAAATTTGGGTAGGCCACAACATCATCAGAGATCATGCCTGTTCATCTTGATGATAGTCAAACGACCACATTATCTGTGGAAAGACGGAGCGTTTGTCTGTTTTGACTACTCCTGCTGTGCTGAAGGTCCGCTCTGATATGACGTGGCTGTTGGGGCAGGACAACTCCACTAAGCGGTGACGGAGCCGCTCCGGGCCATTCGTCCATTTTGGATACCAGAAGTCTATTGGGTACGGAAACACATGCAAAAAAACATCGGTGTTGAATGTTGAGGACGCAAGATAGTCGTGCACATGATCTTAAGTGATCTCTGTGTGTTGGATGTGTGCATGCATTGCGATGCGTAGATGAGGTGGTAAAACAAAGATTGCCATGAGGTCACCCATTAGGCTTCTGCTCCTTGGCTGTGCTGCCGCTACGCATACCTTTGCACTCTACTGCCTGTCACGTCGCTGATGTTGTTCACTGTGTCATTTGCCGGGAACGTGTAAGCGGACGCGACAGATTGTCTCCAGTTTGATCCAATCGCAAGGTCTCCATTTCCTGCATTTTTACTTCTCTATTTGGGTGGGTGGAAGGAAAGTGCTGATTTTGTTTTGTACCGTGGATTCAGGAGGGTGGCCTACAGTAACCTGTTGTTCATTTTGGATGGCTTAATGCGAGGATCATGTTGGAGGAATGGAGCATCCAAGCACTCATTTGAGAGATGGAGCCTTGATTTCCCAAGGCCTTGGGTCGAGGGGAAATAGCAAACTGATCTTCCTCATCCTTCTCTCCTCTGCTCATAATTCGCGCCAACTCTTTCCATGGCAGGGTCGTTCTCGGTAACATCGAGTGTTAGGGATACCTCTCCTCCTCGCTGCTCGGACAGCTTAACACAGCACCCGACTTTGCCTGAGATGATGCACTGAGAGTGATGCGGCCACTGTGCCACTAGCTCTGGACCGAACACTGGCCTAATGAAGACCGCCAATGGAAATTTGTGAAACTGTCGGGGGCTTGTGGTTTTGACGGAGAGAAGGCTCCGTGTCCGCATCTGTGTCCGTCTCCTTCTCCGTCGCTGGGCGGGATGTTGTTTCAGAGTGTCCAACGATCGTTCCAGACTATGATTCACCACAATGGCATGCTGACCCAAGGGCATTGTCGCATTACCATTTTGGTGGCTTCATCTCATAAACTGGCAAGGTTGGTGCAGAGCTCTTTCACATGCCTCCTCTCTGTGGTTCAACACCCGAGGTCGTTTAACGTGCTTGTCAGGCCATGCTGTCACTTCGTTATCTGCGTAATGTGCATTGCGCGCTGCCACAATCGCTGGGCATAGTGGAGGGTGGAATACCAGTGGTGTTGCCACGTCAAACAATGAGACGATTGACGGGGGAGGCCGAGCTGGCGCTGCACGCAGCCTAGGCGGTACGAGCAGGGTGCGAACGGCGGAAGTGGGAACTCAGACTCGAGCCTTCTTCTGCAGGCAGTTCCTTGACGGGTAGCTTTAGAAATTTCTGGAGAAAGGTTCATGAAATGGGGAAGGCTGTGTGCCAGGCATGGGATGTGCTCCAGCATACCGTTCTATAGGGAGGCCAGGAGATTTCGGCCCGTTATCGCACACCACCTTGCCTGGAACCAAGGTTATTGTCACCCAGCCCTGCGCCGGTCTCGTTGCTTAGCGGTCCACAGCTCCTGACCTGTGTGTGGTCGGTCTCATCCAAAGCAGTTTAATTTCAACACGCGCTGGTGTCTTCTGCGGCAGTGATGCCAACCAGAGGACCCTTGGGGAAAGGCCCTGCACCATCCTTGCGGTTTTTGAAAGGAGCGTGCGGCCGAGACTGAGAGCCACGTCACCCCCAGGAGACATCACCAGATCACCCAGTGAGTGTCTCAGAGATAAAGCGGCCTTGGCGTCGTGCTTACTAGTCCATTGTCGGTGGTGAGTATGGATCTTTTCGGTACACAGGATGCAGACAACGCGCTTGAATTTTTAGATGACTCGTGCTGGCCAGGGAGGGACGGCTTTGTCTGCAAAGAAATGCCTGTCGGGCATGCTGGTATTGGGGGCAAGCGAGGGCCATGACGTCGCGGAAACCTATCTGTGTCCACCAGACGGAAAGGCAATTCATTTCCAAGGCCATAAGGCCGCCAATGCTCAACATTTCAGCTTTTGGCTTTGGGATGGTTGGGGTAATGTGTTTCTTCTGATCCCAACCTGGAAGACTGAAGGTGGCTGCTAGATGGCCGCTGTTACGGCGTTGCAGGTCGGTCAAACTGGCGGAGGAGAAGGGGTAGGATGGGTCTTGGTGGTGCTTGGTGGTACTAGGGCGACGGTGGAGGCTGAAGCGGGGCGGATCCCTGATTTGATCTCTGAGAGACATGGGGCAGCTGAGGAACGCTTGGTTGGTGGCGGAGGAGGGTGGAGGGGTGAAGAGGGTGTGACAGTGGATTGGAGGCCGGCGTCGTCTGGCCTTTTTTGGCCAAGTGTTGCCTCCTTTCAACTCTGTGCATTCGCTGCATGTGACTTGACATGTTGGTGGTGGTTAACCACTTAAGGTTCTTGCCTTACTTTTGCGTTTATGGCAAAGCGGGCATATGACATCGGTCTGCGGTGAATCAGAGGCTGCTCAAAGAAGGCCCAGGCTTGTAGGGTACTGGACTTTATTGCGGCGATAAGCGAAGGGTGGGGGTTTGCGCTGACCGTGGCGTCTCGGGCGGAAATCATATCAGCGGACTTCTGGCCTGCCTCTCCCGTTTGTGGGGGGACCGTTATTGACATACACCATCAGTATTCCTCCTCGTTCACTAGATGAAGCGTCCGAAAGCAAATTCTGCGGAAAAGACCAGGATGGATCCGCAATGTCACGTATCATCATCATCATCAAACAGGGGTTGGTCGTCATGACTTTCTGCCATCCAGGAAGCTGCGGGCTACAAGCAAGGGGCATCCGCAAGGCGTTGCCGGACCGCCCGGGATTTTTGACGATTGACGGCAGTCTAAATCATCTCTTGATCTTTTAATCTTGCTCTTGTACCCCAAACCGCATTTTGTCATCAAAGTGTGTCTTTCAGACAAATGGATGATTTTCCACATGTGGTGGGTTACACGAGTTGACATTTGGGCTGCTTCATGTTGGACGGATGCTGATGATGCTGATGACGGACTTTTGTTGGCCGTGTCTGCGAGGACGAAGGGTGGGTAGACTGCTAGATGCTGGTTGCATTAACATCTGAAGGACAGCATTGGCGATGATGTTCGTTACTTTAGATTAACAGGGCCTGACCCCAGCGATGACAGGCTGACGGTCCTGCACTGACGATCGTGGCATGCGTGTTGTCGCCAGAATGGATGGAGCACCTTCTCTGTCCTCTTCCTCCATGTGCTACCCCCCTCTGTTTGCTGTTTACTACCTGCATTTCACTCCATGTTCAGAAATTTAAAAAATTTGAGAAGGTTATGGAATAGTTTTGGAAAGTCTTTATTAAAAGATGGCAAAATCACAGCTGTTCTCAAATCATCTAATCAAAAAAATTGCTGGATTCAAATTTAACTTGCAAGGTGTCTATCAACAAATCTGGACTGGGCAAAAAGTCCAAAAAACACGTATCTGTTATGTTTTGGTATATAAACGGTATTTTTTGCACCTTTCAATTCACCTGTTGTGAATATTGTATTGCTGTTTTAAGTTTTACGTAGATGCTTGCGTCAATGACGTGCTGGGAGCGCAAAAGTAAAAAAAACATAACAGTTATTTTTTTATATAATAAAAAGTATTTTTTGACCTTTCAATTTAACTGTGGTGAATATTTAGAATTGCTTTTGAGAATTTCGTAGATGCTGCGTCAATGAACAGTGCTGGGTGCGCAAAAGTCAAAATAAACGAAAATGTTATATTTTTATATAATAAACGCTATTTTTTGCACCTTTCAATTCTCGGTGGTGAATATAGATTTGCTGTTTTAAGATTTACGTAGATGCTGCGTCAATGACAGTGCAGGGTGCGCAAATGTCAAAATCACGTTAACTGTTATGTTTTTATATAATTTAAACGGTTTTTTTTGCACCTTACATTTTCACCTGTGGTGAATATGAAGTGCTGATTTAAGATTTACATATGATGCTGCGTCTATGAACAGTGCTGGGGTGCGCAAAAGTCAAAAAACACGTAACGTTATGTTTTGATTAAATTAAATGTTTTTTTGCACCCTTCAATTCACCTGTGGTGAATATAGAATTGCTGTTTTAAGATTTACGTAGATGCTGCGTCAATGAACAGTGCTGGGTGCGCAAAAGTCAAAAAACACGTAACTGTTATGTTTTGATATAATAAACGGTATTTTTTGCACCTTTCAATTCACCTGTGGTAAATATAGAATTGCTGTTTTAAGATTTACGTAGATGCTGCGTCAATGAACAGTGCAGGGTGCGCAAAAGTCAAAAAACACGTAACTGTTATGTTTTGATATAATAAACGGTATTTTTTGCACCTTTCAATTCACCTGTGGTGAATATAGAATTGCTGTTTTAAGATTTACATAGATGCTGCGTCAATGAACAGTGCTGGGTGCGCAAAAGTCAAAAAACAAGTAACTGTTATGTTTTGATATAATAAACTGTATTTTTTGCACCTTTCAATTCACCTGTGGTGAATATAGAATTGCTGTTTTAAGATTTACGTATATGCTGCGTCAATGAACAGTGCTGGGTGCGCAAAAGTCAAAAAACACGTAACTGTTATGTTTTTTTTTAATAAACGGTATTTTTTTGCACCTTTCAATTCACCTGTGGTGAATATAGAATTGCTGTTATAAGATTTACGTAGATGCTGCGTCAATGAACAGTGCTGGGTGCGCAAAAGTCAAAAAACACGTAACTGTTATGTTTTGATATAATAAACGGTATTTTTTGCTCCTTTACTTTCTACTTTGGTGAATATAGAATTGCTGTTTTAAGATTTACGTAGATGCTGCGTCAATGAACAGTGCTGGGTGCGCAAAGTCAAAAAACACGTAACTGTTGGGTTTTCATATAATTAAACTGTATTTTTTGCACCTTTCAATTCACCTATGGTGAATATAGAATTGCTGTTTTAAGATTTACGTAGATGCTGCGTCAATGAACAGTGCTGGGTGCGCAAAAGTCAAAAACACGTAACTGTTATGTTTTGTTTTAATAAACAGGTTTTTTTTGCACTTTCAATTCACCTGTGGTGAATATAGAATTGCTGTTTTAAGATTTACGTAGATGCTGCGTCAATGAACAGTGAGGGTGCGCAAAAGTCAAAAAACACGTAACTGTTATGTTTTGTTTATAATAAAACGGTATTTTTTGCACCTTTCAATTTACCTGTGGTGAATATAGAATTGCTGTTTTAAGATTTACGTAGATGCTGCGTCAATGAACAGTGCTGGGTGCGCAAAGTCAAAAAACACGTAAATGTTATTGTTTGATATAATAAACGGTATTTTTTTGCACCTTTCAATTCACCTGTGGTGAATATAGAATTGCTTTTTTAAGTTTTTCGTAGATGCTGCGTCAGTGAACAGTGCTGGGTGCGCAAAAGTCAAAAAAACACGTAACTGTTATGTTTTGATATAATAAACGGTATTTTTTGCACCTTTCAATTCACCTGTGGTGAATATAGAATTGCTGTTTTAAGATTTACGTAGATGCTGCGTCAAAAAACAGTGCTGGGTGCGCAAAAGTCAAAAAACACGTAACTGTTATGTTTTGATATAATAAACGGTATTTTTTGCACCTTTCAATTCACCTGTGGTGAATATAGAATTGCTGTTTTAAGATTTACGTAGATGCTGCGTCAATGAACAGTGCTGGGTGCGCAAAAGTCAAAAAACACGTAACTGTGATGTTTTCTTACGATACACGGTATTTTTGGCAACAAAAAAACCGTGCTGACTACAAGATTGCTGGTTTGTAATTTAAGTGCAAGGTGGATATATCAACAGTCACAGGTGTAATGGGTAAAATTGAACACCTATCTGAAATGTATACTGATAATAAAAGTGGAGTTTTGCAGCTAAAAAAGAGACCTGCAGTTACTAGAAATTATTTTTATCCAATATAAGTTCGGCTGCCCAATATCCAGGAATTTTTCAATAGCAAACTGTTAATAATAAATATATTCCACTACAATGTCTACACTAAGTCTTGGTGAACTTTATCCGTGTTCTTTATAAATAGAGCTTGTCTGTGTTCGCCCGCGGGGGCCCTCCCACCGCCGTGAATTTACAGCGGTAGATGCTGCTTTAAAATTCTCTAGCTAACTACATAAAATGTTCAAATCTCTAATCTAACTAAATTGGAAGGATCACAGCTAATAGTAGAGGTTTCTCTGTGCAGAAATAGACTAATTTCGCTGAGCTGTTTGGCCACAGGCAGAGCACAGCTCCTATCCCTATGAGACGCTGAGAGACACTGAGGCTGAAACAGGAAACGCTGTTCTATGTAAAACGAGAAAAACCAAAAAAATGGAGTGCGTATGATAATTGTGTGCAATATAAAATTTAACTTTTACTTCACAATTTAAAATAATATGCGGCTGAGCATTAAATACACAAATCAAGAGCACACATAAGTGGCAATGAAAAAATGGCGCATTGATAACTACTAACTCTGACGAGTCACTGGGGGTCTCCACACCCGTGTAGATTGTTAGAGCACTCGCCCCGACAAGGGCGACCCCTCACCGGTATAGAGGCTTACCCTATAGACTCAAGTCTTACCCTTACGTGGTAATCATACAATGTCCCAACATGTTTCGACCCACCACAGTCTCTTCAGGGAACCAATGGAGTGATGTATATAATCTAGAAATGGGATCAGAAAATTCAGAAACTGAGGGTATGAACAGATAGAGTTACCCCCAATTTATCCTTTCCCATATTAAATGTCTATAAAATGACAAATCACATAGTACAGGTTAATATACACTCACCGGCCACTTTATTAGGTACACCATGCTAGTAACGGGTTTGACCCCCTTTTGCCTTCAGAACTGCCTCAATTCTTCGTGGCATAGATTCAACAAGGTGTTGCAACGATGCTCAATTGGTACCAAGGGGCCCAAAGAGTGCCAAGAAAATATTCCCCACACCATGACACCACCACCACCAGCCTGAACCGTTGATACAAGGCAGGATGGATCCATGCTTTCATGTTGTTGACGCCAAATTCTGACCCTACCATCCGAATGTCGCAGCAGAAATCGAGACTCATCAGACCAGGCAACGTTTTTCCAATCTTCTACTGTCCAATTTCGATGAGCTTGGGCAAATTGGAGCCTCAGTTTCCTGTTCTTAGCTGAAAGGAGTGGCACCCGGTGTGGTCTTCTGCTGCTGTAGCCCATCTGCCTCAAAGTTTGCCATACTGTGCGTTCAGAGATGCTCTTCTGCCTACCTTGGTTGTAACGGGTGGCTATTTGAGTCACTGTTGCCTTTCTATCAGCTCGAACCAGTCTGCCCCTTCTCCTTTGACCTCTGGCATCAACAAGGCATTTCCGCCCACAGGACTGCCGCTCACTGGATGTTTTTTTCTTTTTCGGACCATTTTCTGTAAACTCTAGAGATGGTCGTGCGTGAAAATCCCAGGAGATCAGCAGTTTCTGAAATACTCAGACCAGCCCTTCTGGCACCAACAACCATGCCACGTTCAAAGGCACTCAAATCACCTTTCTTACCCATACTGATGCTCTGTTTGAACTGCAGGAGATTGTCTTGACCATGTCTACATGCCTAAATGCACTGAGTTGCCGCCATGTGATTGGCTGATTCGAAATTAAGTGTTAATGAGCAGTTGGACAGGTGTACCTAATAAAGTGGCCGGTGAGTGTATATCAAACTGCTGCCGGGGTATATGCATCCATGTCATATGTATTGGGAACAGAAGTGCTGTTTATAGTACAAGCTGTCCAATAACCTCCCAACACATGCAGACCCCAAGCCCCACAGCAGCCCAGACATATATCGCCAAAGAAAGAAAGTCCGTACTTACCAATACAGAGATTGCATACAATGCAGGTCATAGAGCGTATGGCTCAGAAAGACACACGGAAGGGCTATGGTGTGCCCGCCGTTTGTTTGAATGCACAGGCAGCCTTAAATGTGACGGAAGGCGGATGTGTTCTAGCTGTCACCGTGGCAACCCGGTCACATGCTTGTTCCGTCCTCCGTCACTTCCGCCCTCAGGGCGCGAAGTCCGGGCAATAGCTTCCGCCCTGAGTGCTGGTATGTGTGACGCGCGCGATGTCGCGCACAACGTCACTTCCGCCCACACTTGCCGAGTGCCGAACGGCCACTTCCGTCCACTGCACAATGCAGAGAACGACAAGTAAGATGGTTCAGACGCAGTGTTACAGTACATAATATGCACAAGAACGACGGCCATTCAGATGGGGCACGCAAAAAATCTCAGCTCGCAACCCCAACGGACAGAAATCAAGTATAAAGATAGATCTTGTTTGGCATCCTCCTGATGGTTATCAGGATGGATCAGATATGACACAGACAGTAAGTATATGACACAATGGTACGCAGTGATGTACAATGACATAATTAAAATAGAGTTCAGAGGTACATATGTTAATTAATATAGAGGAATAACGGAGGGAGAAAATAGAGGCATATTTGACTCAATTAAATATATATAAATGAAGCTGCTTGATAAAGCTGTGGAATTTCACAAGATAATCTTCCTATGGGTACATCAAAGCCCCACATCTGCTAACCACACTTATACATACCAACTAAAATTTAGCTGTTCATTGAGTCCCTGTGGGGATGCAGTTCCTAGAGTATAGATCCAACAGGTTTCACGTCTGAGGAGATCCATATCAAAATTGCCCTTCCTTGCGGTAGGTGTGAGGAGATCAATTTCCCCATAATTTTGAGATCCTTAGAAACACCCCCCATGTTGACTCCAGATATGTCTGGATACTGGAGTGTCTCTTTGTTACGAATATCACATAGATGTTCACCTATTCTCCTTCTCAACTCCCGAGTGGTCTTTCCACATAACTCCCCCACATGGACATCGAATGCGGTAGATCACTCCTTTTGAACGAAAATTTATGAAGTGTTTAATCACAAATGACTGTCCAGTTTTAGTGCTCCTGAAGGTTTTTCAGTTTTCTAAATGTGGACAGCCTATGCACCCGCTACATTTGTAGCAACCTTTTGGCTGTCTGTTTAGCCACATCGAGTCACTTTGAGGGGGTACATAATGGCTTCTCACAAGACGATCTTGGAGACTCTTTCCATTCCTAAATGTGATGGCTGGTCTCGGACCTATTTTATCTTTGATGTCAGGATCCATTAGGAGGATGTCCCAGTGTTTAGTTAGTATCTTACGGACTTCATTAGAGGCTGCATCAACGTTCCTATCAATCTTATGATCCTGAATCAAAATGATCTCTCTTTCTTTTTAGGAGCCAAAAGACATTTCCTGTCCGTGCGGAGTGCAGAGCGATATGATTCTTTGAGTATCCCCTCCGGGTACCTCTTTTCCCTGAATCTCTCACACATGTCTTTTGCCTGATGAACAAATTCATTTTTAGAGGAACAATTACGACGCAATCTCAAAAATTGTCCTCGTGGGATTCCCTTCTTTAAAGGATAGGGGTGACTACTACTCCAATGCAGGAGTGAATTACATGCCGTCTCCTTACGATAGATGGAGGTGTTCAGTCTTCCATCATGTCCTTTTGTTACCATCACATCCAGGAAGGCTAGTTTGGTGGGATCTATCTCATAGGTGAACCTGAGTCCAATACAGTTTTGATTTAAACTTTGCATGAACTCTATGAACTCCTCTTTTTTCCCACTCCACAGGACAAAAATATCATCAATGTATCTGGTATAGAATGCAATGTTTTCAATGTATTTGAGGGGTTCATCGCCAAAGACTATTGTATCCTCCCACCACCCCAAGTATAGATTAGCATAACTTGGGGCGCAGGAATTGCCCATGGCGGTACCCCTCAATTGATGATATAATTTTCCATTGAATAGAAAGAAATTCTTTGTGAGAACAAACGTTAAGAGGTCTAACACAAATTTATTATGTAGATCAAACCTTTTTGGGCGAAAAATGCGTTGGCAAAAATATCACGCATTGAGAAATAGACGTGAATGTCTTGAACTGGGGATAGGTGATGACATGTTAGAAGATGTCAGACTATTATATAGTCTGGCAGATGACAACATACAGAATGGAAAAGGTCCTTTTACACAATTGTGCACAAAAAATAAGAAAATGCCCCCTTTAGGAGACATATCTTGTATAGATGTCTTTGTTTCCCAGGTCACCAGAGATCTAGAACATCTGAAAATGAAGGGATACTCGAATTGCACCTCTAGGGAAAAACAGGCAATCATGAAATTAGAACAAAATCATGAAATAGTTATAAAACCCTCTGATAAGGGGGGGAATATAGTTGTACTGGATCACACAGACTATAGGGACATGTGTAAGAGACTTCTTTGTGACCGCACCTGTTATGAAGTCCTTAGAAATGACCCATCAGTAGAGTACAAACGAGAATTACTGGAGATATTATCACCTGCTAAAACCAACGAGTTAATTAGTGCCCCTGAATTTGAGTTCCTATTCCCCAAATTTCCACGAACAGCGACATTTTATGGTCTCCCCAAAATACATAAAGGTGTAAACCCGTTGAAGGGGAGACCGATAGTGTCGGGTATAGGATGCCTCACACAAAATTGTGGGATATACCTAGATCAGGTCCTTAAACCATTTGTAGAATCCCTATCGTCTTACACAAGGGATACCATGGACTTCTTAAGGAAAATTGATGGCATAATGGTACCCAAAGACAGCTTCTTGGGAAGCATTGATGTAGAGTCACTCTATACCTCTATTCCACATGAATTGGGGATCAAGGCAACTGAACATTTCCTTAGAGGGAGGGGTCAACAGTTTGATCTACATAATAAATTTGTGTTGGACCTCTTAACGTTTGTTCTCACAAAGAATTTCTTTCTATTCAATGGGAAATTATATCATCAATTGAGAGGAACCGCCATGGGCAATTCCTGCGCCCCAAGTTATGCTAATCTATACTTGGGGTGGTGGGAGGATACAATAGTCTTTGGCGATGAACCCCTCAAATACATTGAAAACATTGCATTCTATACCAGATACATTGATGATATTTTTGTCCTGTGGAGTGGGAAGAGAGAGGAGTTCATAGAGTTCATACAGAGTTTAAATCAAAACTGTATTGGACTCAGGTTCACCTATGAGATAGATCACACCAAACTAGCCTTCCTGGATGTGATGGTAACAAAAGGACATGATGGAAGACTGAACACCTCCATCTATCGTAAGGAGACGGCATGTAATTCACTCCTGCATTGGAGTAGTAGTCACCCCTATCCTTTAAAGAAGGGAATCCCACGAGGACAATTTTTGAGATTGCGTCGTAATTGTTCCTCTAAAAATGAATTTGTTCATCAGGCAAAAGACATGTGTGAGAGATTCAGGGAAAAGAGGTACCCGGAGGGGATACTCAAAGAATCATATCGCTCTGCACTCCGCACGGACAGGAAATGTCTTTTGGCTCCTAAAAAGAAAGAGAGATCATTTGATTCAGGGATCATAAGATTGATAGGAACGTTTGATGCAGCCTCTAATGAAGTCCGTAAGATACTAACTAAACACTGGGGGCATCCTCCCTAATGGATCCTGACATCAAAGAGAAAATAGGTCCGAGACCTGCCATCACATTTAGGAAGGGAAAGAGTCTCCAAGATCGTCTTGTGAGAAGCCATTATGTACCCCCTCAAAGTGACTCGATGTGGCTAAACAGACAGCCTAAAGGTTGCTACAAATGTAGCGGGTGCATAGGCTGTCCACATTTAGAAACTGGAAAAACCTTCAGGAGCACTAAAACTGGACAGTCATTTATGATTAAACATTTCATAAATTGTCGTTCAAAAGGAGTGATCTACCGCATTCGATGTCCATGTGGACTGGATTATGTGGGAAAGACCACTCGGGAGTTGAGAAGGAGAATAGGTGAACATCTATGTGATATTTTGTAACAAAAGAGACACTCCAGTATCCAGACATATCTGGAGTCAACATGGGGGTGTTTCTAAGGATCTCAAAATTATGGGAATTGATCTCCTCACACCTAATGAAAGGAAGGGCAATTTTGATATGGATCTCCTCAGACGTGAAACCTTTTGGATCTATACTCTAGGAAACTGCATCCCCACAGGGACTCAATGAACAGCTAAATTTTAGTTGCTATTTATAAGTGTGGTTAGCATATGAGGGGCTTTGATGTACACATAGGAAGATAATCATGAGAAATACCACAGCTTTATCAAGCAGCTACAGTTATATATATTTAATTGAGTCAAATATGCCTCTATTTTCTCCCTCCGTTATTCCTCTATACTAATTAACATATGTACCTCTGAACTCTATTTTAATTATGTCATTGTACATCACTGCGTACCATTGTGTCATATACTTACTGTCTGTGTCATATCTGATCCATCCTGATCACCATCAGGAGGATGCCAAACAAGATCTATCTTTATACTTGATTTCTGTCCATTGGGGTTGCGAGCTGAGATTTTTTGCGTGCCCCATCTGAATGGCCGTCGTTCTTGTGCATATTATGTACTGTAACACTGCGCCTGAACCATCTTACTCGTCGTTCTCTGCATTGTGCAGTGGACGGAAGTGGCCGTTCGGCACTCGGCAAGTGTGGGCGGAAGTGACGTTGTGCGCGACATCGCGCGCGTCACACATACCAGCACTCAGGGCGGAAGCTATTGCCCGGACTTCGCGCCCTGAGGGCGGAAGTGACGGAGGACGGAACAAGCATGTGACCGGGTTGCCACGGTGACAGCTAGAACACATCCGCCTTCCGTCACATTTAAGGCTGCCTGTGCATTCAAACAAACGGCGGGCACACCATAGCCCTTCCGTGTGTCTTTCTGAGCCATACGCTCTATGACCTGCATTGTATGCAATCTCTGTATTGGTAAGTACGGACTTTCTTTCTTTGGCGATATATGTCTGGGCTGCTGTGGGGCTTGGGGTCTGCATGTGTTGGGAGGTGATTGGACAGCTTGTACTATAAACAGCACTTCTGTTCCCAATACATATGACATGGCTGCATATACCCCGGCAGCAGTTTGATATATATTAACCTGTACTATGTGATTTGTCATTTTATAGACATTTAATATGGGAAAGGATAAATTGCGGGTAACTCTACCTGTTCATACCCTCAGTTTCTGAATTTTCTGATCCCATTTCTAGATTATATACATCACTTCATTGGTTCCCTGAAGAGACTGTGGTGGGTCGAAACATGTTGGGACATTGTATGATTACCACGTAAGGGTAAGACTTGAGTCTATAGGGTAAGCCTCTATACCGGTGAGGGGTCGCCCTTGTCGGGGCGAGTGCTCTAACTATCTACACTGGTGTGGAGACCCCCAGTGACTCGTCAGAGTTAGTAGTTATCAATGCGCCATTTTTTCATTGGCACTTATGTGTGCTCTTGATTTGTGTATTTAATGCTCAGCCGCATATTATTTTAAATTGTGAAGTAAAAGTTAAATTTTATATTGCACACAATTATCATACGCACTCCATTTTTTTGGTTTTTCTCTCTATGTAAAACGAGGTCATGTGATTTTTCCAGCCAATCACAACCATACACATCCCAGTGATGACGTCGCACACACATCTCACCCTGCTCTATTCTGTAATCTCATTTGCTGGCCGCCAAAATTACAGGAAGCGCCGAAAAAGGCGCGATCTTAATAGATGATGCACAGATTTTAATCTTAATTATCGCATGATCTGGAAATTTCGATCACCATAAAAACCTTGCCGATTTCAACTTTGTCGATAAAAATCGCTCAACACTAACCAAGATGCAGAACTTTACATTTATCCACACTGAGCCTCATTTGCTAAGTGGATGCTTAACACTCAGTTTGTCCAGGTCTGCTTGCAATTTATGAACATCTTCCATAGATTGCACTACACTACATAGCTTGGTAGAATGTGCAAAATAGAAACAGTGCCCTCCCCTCCCCTATGTCATTAATACATACATTGAATAAAAGAGGACCCAGTACTGAGCCTTGGGGTCACCACTTATAACAAGGGATCATTCACAGTAGGAATCATTTACCACCACTATTTATGTACGATCCATATTCAGTCCAATTACACACTGTTATTTCTAACCCTACTAACTTTAATTTACTCAATAGGCGCTTATGAGGGACAGTGTCAAACACCTTTGCAAAGCCAGGTGGTTGCTACTGGATCCTGTTGTTAGCAAGAGTAATGAATAGGCCCAAGTACAAAAAGTGTCCCCTATGGCGAGAGGAAGATTTTTATCTGTATTCTCAAGGTTAATACGATTCCCGCAATACCAAATATGTAGGGTTTCCATTATGCTATAGTATCGTAAAAAAATCCAAATATCTATTCTTTAAATTTGTACCACGGTGCCCTTTTCTGTGACCAATAACTTTTTTGTATTTCCACCTATGGACCGAAGTGAGAGTGCATTTTTTGCGGGCTGAAGTGTACTTTCTATTGGTACCATTATTGGATAGGTGGAACTTTTTTGATAATTTTTCTTCTAATTTTTAGGGGATGTGAAATTTTTGGGAATTTCTAAACTTCTAAAGCGCTCTGGCTCAGCCTCGATTCACCTTCCCTTTCCCCAGTGACATGTCACTTCTTTTGCTGGGCATGCAATGAGAGCTATTATTTTAGTGTAATTGAGGCTGTACTTCAGCCATATTGCAACATACCCTAATAGCTACTTATCTTTTTCAACATTCTAACCACAGGATGAGATTGACAGTTCTGCAGGAGTGAGAGCATTGTGATGTAGTAGAAAGAGAAACATTTAGGGCTGCTTGTATAAAAATTGTCTAAGACTTTCTTTGTTGCGTATAGCAACCAATTAGAGTTCCTCTCCCATTTCATATAGTGCTCTGAACAAATGAAAGGGGAGCTCTGACTGGTTGCTATGGGCAACAAAGAAAGTCTTAAACCCAGACAATTTTTCATACATGTCCCTCTTGAAGTATGATTGATATTTTTGAGCTTCTGTTCTTCTCCATAGAGACTAATGCAGTTTATCGATTGTCGATTGGCAGTCAGAGATTGTTTAGCATGGCCCCAGCTGTCTGTCAGTAATTCTGTAGAGTCTTTTCTGGTGCACCAACCATGGCACTTAAAATGCGCCACATTTATGAAAAGCCCTGTGACACTTTCATTCATACTGACAAATGCTACATTAACCTTCTGAGAAGTGTGACTGTTGAGTTTGTGCCAGTTTTCATACATGTCGCCATTGGTCTTTAGATATACGGGGTGCTATTTTTCCAGAAAACAAGTAAAAAGATGATCTCTCAGTCATCTAATCACTCTTTTGCCTCTAATTAGGCTATCAATTAACTCCTCAATCTGAATATTTAATCCCTCAGAAAAAAATGTAAAAAACAAATGTTTTCCCTATGCAATATTTTGTTATTGATAAAAAATAAAAGAATAAAAAAATAAATAATATTTCCATATATGTAAACACCCATACTAAAAACTGAATACATTATTTATTTTACACAGTAAACAATGACATTTTATTGGTATAATTGCATTTTAGCTCACAAGTAAGAGTGAACTTCAAACACAATATGTGCAATCTCGGGGTAACTTAACCATCAAGATTGCGTCTCTTCGGTTAGACACATTTTGGCACATCAATACACATCACTCTAATGCTGTAGTTAGGTTTAAAACTGATTTTAGTCAACTTTATTCTTCGTTCAGCAGAAAGTTATAGGTAAGTGTACAATTTACATAACATAAAATCTAGGCCATCTAAGCTTTAACTAAACATTAACATCCCTCACTAACCATGGTCATAGCCTACTGCCAAGCACCACAAACAATAGCATTTATACCAGCATAATCTGAAGCTGACTTGCACATGTAAGCAGCACTGTCTTTCACTAGACTGGAAGCAAGAGAGCCAGCACTTTCTAAAAGAGGTCACCCCATGTCAAAGAGCTGTCCTTGGTGGCACTTACAGCCAAGCAAAAGGATAACAATGTTTTAAACTTTTGAATTTCAGGCTCAATATCTCACCATCCACTACAGCTTTCAACGTGAAACTTCCATCATTTTGTAGACAATACAATTCAGCTTGCATTATTTAGCATATGCTTAGTTATGCAGTTTCTTGTCATGTAACTGCATTGTTTCTGTTTTGCTCTTAAAAATCTAAAGTTCAAGTTTTATTATTTTGTTAGTATTTTGTAAATCCACCTTTGGCTTTGAACACTGCCTGAATCCATCTGAGCATGTTGTGGATCAGATTCAAGGATGCCTCGACCAAAATCTGATCCCAGGTCTCTTCTACATGTTCCCAATGCTGGTGCATACTGGTAGATTTACTTGGGCATGAATACAGCTTTTTCTTCAACTCTATCCACAAGTATTTGATTGGGTTGAGGTCTGGGGATTGTAAGAGCCAAGCAAACAACTCTACTTCTTTTGTCTTGGCCTTTAAAATTTGCCAATTCAAAGTATGTTTTTGGGGTCGTTGATTGCTGGAACCTATGTTGTTCCTGTTCATATCAAGTATAAAGTGTACAAGAAACCTAAATTTTTTTTTAAATGCTCAGCTTTTGAGACCAGGGTCTTCCTGGTCAAGTACCAATCCCTTTTGGGGCCCTGTAAAAAAACCCCCATAAAAATTTTAGGCTTCTCCCCGAACTTAAACATTTTCTTTAAAATTTTTTTTTATCCATTAGCCCCCTTTTTAACCTTTAAATTTTTCCAAAACCCATTTCACCCAAATTTTTAATCCCAGTCTTTTGGGGACTGGCCACTTTTCATACTTTTTTGTAAACTTGGGCTGACACTTCTTATGACGATATTGAAGTCAAGGCCTTTACTTTTTTTTTGGGCCACCATTCCAGACTTGTGTAATGCCCATTGCAGGGGTATTTCCCATGGATTTTTTTAAATCCCCACCTTACGAACATCCCGACCCAAAAACCTTTTCCCCCCCACTCCCAGGTTTTCATTCCAAACAAATTGACCTTGTAAATTGCTGACTTATTGATTTTCCGATTTTTTTGGGATGCCCCATTTCCAGGGCTTTGGAAGAATGGATTCTTTCATATTCTTCCAGCGCTGCCACCCCTATTATGCTTTTTTTTCAATTTTTTGGCCAAGTGGCCACAAAGGGATGAGCTGGATGATGCAGTTTTTCTTTTTTTGGGGGAAATCTTTTTCCCTTTTGGTGTCAAAAACCATTGGGACCTTTCGCTTTGGGAACCCAACCCTTAGTAAAAACCCCTGAACTTTTGGGGGAAATGTAAGAAAATGTAGAAACTTTTTGGGAATTTTTGTAGTATCAAAAAGAAAAAGTTTTCCCCCAAATCCCAGGGGCAAAACAGTAACAAAAAGGTTAATGAAAAAGGAACCCTGCATGTGTAAATGGTTGAGGAAAAATTTTAAATGTTTTAGATTGCCAAGATGAATTGCCCTATTTATTTATGGTACCCTTTTGTTAAAAATTTTTTAAAGGATTTGAGAAATGGAGCCTGAAAGTCAAAATTTCCCAAAAAAAACATTGTTCCCCTTTTGCTTGGCAACTGAAATTTAAACCTAATTAACTCAAGTGCAGTTGAACTTCTCCCAACTACCAACCCGCAACTTTTCTAGGTCTTCAACTCAAAATACATACCAGAAAATGACACTGTCCCTGCTTCACACAGTCTAGCATAGAAACATGTGACTTTCTTAAAACCCCACCCCCTACTAGGGTTTCATCCCCAGGGCCTTTTTCCCTTTTTCCCTGGGGTTTTTAAAAAATTGTCATGTGGTTCTTTTTTAGTATTTCAGAAATTGGAAAAAATTATTTTACCATTTATGCGGGAAATTTTTTTTAAAGAAAAAAGGTTTTTTCAAAGGGAGGGTTTACAAAATTGGGGAAGTTTCCTTCAATATATTGGGGCTGGGGGAAACTTTAAAAATTTTGTTGTAACCCAGTAAAAATGGGACCACAAAACTTTTTAAGTGAAAGGTAAATGGGCCACTTGTCACAAGTAGTAGGGGCCCGGATTACTTGACCATCGCCATGGGGTCGATAGCCCGGATATCGGCAATTACCCAAAAAAGATTCCGATAGTCGATAAAAATTTTAATCCCCGGGTTGACCATTAAGTCTAGGGGAGGGGAAAAACAAAAACCTTCATTCTTAAAACCCAAACGGGGGGGGGAAAAGAAGCGGGAAAATTAACATCCCCCATCATTAAATTTGGTTAGGGGCAAACCATCTTAGGAAAACCAAAACTTGGGTTATAAAAGCCACAAAAAAAAAACCTCACGGGCCCAACTTCACATCCCTTTTCTTGCACCAAAAAAAAAAGGACCCTTAAACCTTTTGAAAAGACCCAAAAATTTAAAAAGTGCCGGGAAAGGCAAAAAGGGTTTTGGGAACCATCATTTTAATTTGGAATTGGGACATTAAAATATCCCTGCCCTTTGGAAAACGCAGGCATGACCCCCAAAAAACCTGCATACCCCAGAAAAAAAACCCCTTTGGGGAAAAGGAGTCTTTAAAACCCCTTTTTATTTGAACTGGACAAAAATAAAAACTGTCCTGTCCCCGCAGTAAGACCTTTAAAAAACCTGCCCTGCCCCAAACAGATTAAAAAGTGCGGGGAAAAGGGAAATCTTTAAACCCCACCTTTTTTAAGCCCTAACGGGAACATTAAACATTACCTGTTCTGTCCCACAGTATCCCAAAAAACCTGTCTGACCCCAGTTTAAAAAAAAAAGTGCTAAAAAAAGGAGCCCCTTTGAACCACTTTTTTAGTTTAACTGGACATTGAAAATCCCTGTCCGGACCACACATGAGCCCCAAACCTGCTTTGACCCCCCAAAAAATTTTAAAAAAGTGCCGGGGAAAAAGGATTCTTTCAACCCCCAAATTTTAGTTTCACTGGCAAAAAATATCCCTGTCCTTCCCCCCAAAATTAAACCTTTAAAACCCTGTCGACCCACAAAATTAAAAAAGTGCTGGGAAAAAGTCTTTAAACCCACCATTTTAGTTTCACTGGACATTGACTTTTATTGTCCTGAAACCCAGAATGCCCCTTTGTTTGACCCCACAGATCAAAAAGTGGCCCTATGAAATTTTGTACAGTCCCGTCATTTAGTATTTTTTTTGGGTTGCTGACATTTTTTTAAACAGAATTTTTTTTGGGGAAAATTTTTAAATTATATTTTTTACATTATTATCATTTGCTTTTTTTTTCAAGTGTGTAAACTTTAAAAACTTTAAAACCCTCCCTGCATTTTTTAAAGGTATTTTTTACTTTGTGTAGATGTGTTAATTCACCCCGCACCCCCCATAAGTAATACAAAGGGCCCCAAATCAAAAAAAAACCCACTTCTTATTACAAAAAAATTTGTCCCCCGGCTTCTGGGAGGGGATTCAGCCAATCAATTAAAATTTTTTTTTTTTTTTTTCCTAAAAAATTTCCCTTCTTCATTGATTAGGGACAGACTCCCATGGAATCAGAAAAACCCCGGACCCCATAGGGGGACTCCACCCCAAAAAAATTTTAACCCTTCAAATTGTGCAATTTTGGTCCAGCCCTGGGGGGTTTTTTTTTGACACAATTTAACCCCCCTAGAAATAAACCTTTTTTTCAAATCAGATTTTTTAAGAAATTTGAAGCTCCCCTGATTGCCCTAACGGGAGACCCATTTCCGGGCCCGTCAGCCTTCATTTTAAACAGGGGAAAGGTCCAGCTCCCGAGGGCCAGATTTGGGTTTTGGGTGGGGTTTGGGGGCCCCCGGGGAAAACGGTCTGTCATCTATTAACCCCACGGGTTTAAAGCCCCGGGGCCGGATTTAAAATTGGATGGGGTTTGGAAAACCCAAGGCTGGCCCGGGCCTCATCTTTTAACCGGTTTAAAAAATGCCCTTATAAACGCAGCAACAAAAACCAGACCCCGGGCCTTCCTCTGTACACAGTCAAACCCTGGGGTGTTGCCCCTCCGTTTAGTGCCCCCCCCAAATTTGAGTTTTCATTTTGGAAATACCTTGGGGTTTAAAACGCTCCTGTTCCCCCCGGGGTTGCCCTTTTTCTTGGCTTTTCTTTTTCCCCATTTTAAATAAAAGTGCTGGAGGAAATTGTCTCTGTTCTTTTTTCCCTGTCCGTGCTCCTTTACCCCAAAAGTCCTCAAAAAAACCACCATTGGTTAGTCTTCCTGTACCCCCTTTTACAATTCAGATTATTTTTTCCCCAGTTTTTTTGCTGCAATTTTTTTAGTATTTTAATTCAGAAAACAACTTTTTAAAATAGGAGGGAAACCCCATAATTTTCTTTGTTTTCTTTTTTAATTGTTTTAAAGGGGGTTTGTCTCAAAAACCGGGTATTGCAAAGCTTTTTAAAAGATCTAGAAAAAAAAACCAAGTCTTTTTGGGCAATAGTGTCCCTTTTAACCCCATTCCCCCCTTCCTTTTCCCTTTTCTGAAAAGAAAACCATAACCCTTGACCCAAACTCTTAAACAATTGGGGAAAAACCCAAATGCCCGTTAAAAACAAAAATTTTTTACAAAAAAGGACCTGTAGCTAGCGCATTTCACAGAAAAAAATGCCCCCCAAAAAATTCAATACATAAACCCAAAGGAGCCCACTTTTGAAAATTGTGAAAAAACAAATGTCTGTTAGAAAAAAAAAATTTTTTTTATAAAAAAGGGGCCTTAGTATAGCTGCATGTCACAGAAAAAAACCCCCAAAAAATTTAAAAATGACCCATGAGCCAAATTTTGGCAATTGTGAAGAACAAAAAGTCTGGTTTGAAACAATTTTTTTTTTTGAATAGGCCTTTAAATATTGCTTTATTTCCAAAACCATTGGGCCCAAAAAATTAAAAAAAAAGACTTCCTCAGCCCCTGTTAAAAAATTTTTGGGGGAGAAATTTCCCACTTAAAAAACCCCCATTTTGTCCAAAGGACCCTGATTATTTCTGAATCTCACAGAACATGACCCCAAAAAATTTCTAAAAAAGACTTCCAGCCACTTTTAAAAATTGTTTAAAGGGGGAAAAAGCCCCTTAGAACCACATTTTCATTTTCCAAAGGGCCATAATTTTACTGTATCCCCCAGAAAATGACCCCCCAAAAAAATTTTAAAATTTTGACTTTCAGCCCAACTATTAAAAATTGTGATGGAAAAAATGCCCCCTTAGAAGCCACATTTCATTTCCAAAGGAACATAATTAAAAGCTGTATCCAAAAGCAACATGACCTCAAAACCATTGACCCAAAGCAAAAAATTTCTAAAAAAAAAAGTTTAGTAAAATGGAATCGGTGTTTTTCCCTGAAACCCTTTTCTGTCTTTTAAAAGCCCCTCACCCGCCAAAAACCCGCAAAATGAAAATGTTGGGAAAAGAGAAAAAAATTGCAAATGAGAAAAGAACATTTTAAAAAAAAAAAGTTTTCAAGAGGGGGCCTTTTTTGTTTTAAGAGGAATGTGAAAAAGACCGGCAAATTATGGTGGGCCTCGGGAATTTGGGGGCCACCAAAATCATCAAGATCCATGCCTGATTCATTTGAAGGGAAAATTTAAAACGATCCCAATTTTGTGGAAAGGCCCCCTTCGTTTGTTTTGTAATTACTCCTCCCGCGGGGTGAAGGTTTCCCCTCCCGGTATGCGCGGGCTGTGGGAGCACAAAACCTCTATGGCGTCGAGCGGACCGGGGCCATTCGTTTCCCCAAATTTTGGGTAACCCCAAAAAGTCTATTGGGTTTCCGGGGAAAAAATACAAAAAACATCGGTGTTTGAGACCAGATAAAACCCTGCACCATGAAAATTTTAAATTTGGGCTCCCCGTATGTTGGGGGTGTGCCCTGATTGCTTTCGTTGGGAGGGGGTTAAAAAAAAGATAGCCTGAGGCAACCCTTTTGGCTTCTGCCACCCTTTTCCTGCTGCGCCCGCTACGGCAAAATTTACACTTACTCTGTTTACGTCCGCTGATGTTGTTCCCCCTGTGACATTTGAGGGGAAAAGGGAAACAGACGGGGAACAGATTTTCTCCAAGTTTTGGAAAAAAAACCAAAAAACAGCAAGGCTCCATTTCCCGCATTTTACTCTCCTTTTTTGGGTGGGTAAGGAAGTGCTGATTTTTTTTTGTAAAGGGGGGTCCAGGAGGGGCCACCCAGTAACTGTTGTTCATTTTGATGGCCTTAATGCGAGGTCATTTTTGGAAAGGGAAAAAGGGGCATCCCCCAAACTCTCATGTGGGGGATTGGGGCCTTTATTTCCCAAAACCTCTGGGTAGGGGCATAACAAATGATTTCCTCATCTTCCTCCTCCGCCCCCCCCAAAATTCCCGCCAAAACCCCCTTTTCCCCAAAGGCCCGGGAGTCGGTAAAGTCGGTGTCTAAGGAAAACCCCCCTCCTCCCCCCCCACTTCCTCGGGGACAGGGTTCAAAAACATCCTGACTTTGCCTGAGATGATGCCCCTTAAGCTAATTCCTGCCCTTTCACAAAGCCCCCGGAACCCCCCAACCCTGCCTAATGGGAAACCCATAAAATTGAGAAACTGACGGGGCCCTTTTGGGGTTCACCCGGAAGGAGAATTGGGGGAAAGGGGTTCCGGGGGTTCCCCCCATTCTGTGTCCGTCTCCTCCCCTTCGCTTTTTTGGGACCTGTTGTTTCAGAGTGTTTCCCAAAAAAATCCCTTCCAGAAACTTTAAATCACCACAAAAGCTCTTTCCCGGAAAAAAGGGCTCGTCCGCACTTTAAACCCTTTTGGTGGCTTCTTCAAAATTGGCAAGGGTGGTGAGAAACCTTTTACCTTCCCCACTCTTTCGGGGGGCTCAACACCCCCAATTTTCCCACCGCTTTCTTTTCCCGGCCATTTCCTTCGTACCCGCGTAAAAGGCATTGCCTTTCGCCCAAAAACGTGGAGCAAAAAGGGGGGGTGGAATTCCGCGGGGTTTTCCCCCATCAAAAATGAGAAAATTTGACGGGGGGGGCCGAAACCAGGGCCTGCAACGCACCAGGCTGGGACGGGAAAATGCGAATGGGGGGAAAGTTGCGAACCCCAAAACCTCAGCCCTTTTTCAGCAGGCTTCCCGACCCGGGTGCTCTTTAAAAATTTCGGGCCCACAAGGTTAAAGACATGTGCCAGGAAAAGGGATGGCTCCAAACCAACCATCTTGGGGTGGCCAGCAGTTTTTGCCCGTTATCGCACAAAACCTTCCCTGGCACAAGGTTTCTTTTAAACCCCGCAAACTCTTTTGGGCTCGTTGCGGAGGGGCCGTCCCAAAAGCACCGGGCCTGGTTTGGACGGTCTCCAGGGGCAGATTAATTTCAAACGGCCCGGGTTTTTCTGGGCACGTGATCCCCCAGGGGGCCTTGGGGAAAGAAAACCCCGCCCACCCCGCAGTTTTTAAGGATGTGCCCAGCCTGAGAGCCACCGTAACCCCCCGAGAAAATCCACCCCCGCTCACCCCGTGAGCTGTTTACAGACATATAGCGGCCTTGGGGGGGGGCTTTCTGTCCCCCTGGTCGGTGGTTGGGGATGGGCTTTTCCGGGGCACAGTGCCCGACAAACCCCACTTAAATTTTAGGGTGTCGTGGTGGCCCGGGCAGTGACGGCCCTTTTTTGGCAAAGGGAAAGCCCGTGGGATTTGGTTTATTTGGGGGGAGGCAAGGGCCATGACGTGGCGGAAAAAAACCCCTCTGTGTCACCAGACGGAAAGGAAACATTTCCCAAAGGGCCCAAAAACCTGGGAAAGCCGACATTTTGGCTTTTGGGTTTGGGGGGGTTTGGGGTTTAAAGTGTTTCTTTTGGGTCCCAAAAACCCGGAAGACAGAAGGCTGGTGGGTAGGGTGGCCACTTACGGGATGCAGGTCGTTTAAAAGGTGGAAAAGGGGAAGGGGTAGGATGGGTCTCTGATTGGGGCTGATGGTAATCGGGCGACCCGGGGGAGGCTGAAGCGGGGGGGCTGTTCCCCTGATCCCTGACTTGGAGAAAATGGGCAGGTGAGGAAAAGCTTGGTGGGGGCGGGGGGAGGCGGAGAAAAGAGTGTGACAGTGGTTGGAGGGGCCCGGGGTCGGTCTGGGCCCTTTTTTTGGCCAAGTGTTACTCCCTTTCAACTCATTGGGATTCGTGCATGTGACGGGAAATGTTGGTGGTGGTTACCACCCAAGATTCTTTCCCCCTTATGCGTTTTTCGGCAAAGGCGGGGATATGAAATCAAAGGGGGGAAAAAAGAGGCTTGTCAAGAAGGCCCCGGGGTTTAGGGTCCTGGACCCTTTTTTTACGGTGATAAGCGGAAAGGGGCGGGGGTTTTCCGGGTGAAAGTGGTTTGGGGGAAACATTCAGCAAAAATTCTTCACCGCCCCCCTCCCTTTTTGAGGGCGGGAAAACCCCTCGGGCACTACCCCATCGTCTTCCTCCTCGCAGTGGGTAAAACGTCGCAAGCAAAATTCTGCTTTAAAAGACCCGTTGGGTCCGCCCAAAGTTTGTTTTCATCATCATCAAACAGGTGACTTTGTCGTTGGCCTTCTGCCTCCCGGAGCTCGGGGTCAAAGGGAAGAGGGACGCAAAGGGGTTTTTCCCACCGCCGGGATTTTGCGATTGACTGGCTTTTCCCTTTTTCCTCCTCTGTGGCATTTGTAATGGGGTCAGAGCAGGGGGAAAAAACATCATCTTTGGGGCCCTTGATCTTTTTAAAATGCCCCTTTGGGCCCCAACCGCATTTTGTCATCAAAAGGTCTTCAAAAAAGGGATTATCCACGGGGTGGGTACACGAGTTTACTTTTGGGGTCCCTTTCGTTCTTTTTGGGAGGGTGCTGATGATGCTGATGAGGGACATTTGGGGCCCAAAGACTGGGGGCGAGGAGGAGACTGCTGGATGCGGGTTTGCTTTAAACCCACTAAAGAACAGTTGGCACGCTGTTGTTACGGACTTCGGGGTTACTGGTTTCACGGGCCCGACCCAGCGATGAAGGCCTGACGGCCCTGAAACTGACGGAAAATCCAAAATTGTGGATTAAAATTTAAAGTGCTAGGTCCTCTATCAACAAAGCTTGACTGACCAAAAGTGAAAAAAACACCGTTGAAATGTATGGATAAAAACAGTTTTTTTGGCACCTTAAATTCCCCTGGGGTGACTCCCAAAATTGCTGTATTCAAATTTAACTGAAAGTAGCTCTAAACAAGCTGACTGCCCAAAAGTGAAAAAAACCTGTTGAAAGTTTCGGTATAAAGGGTTTTTTTGGAAACTATAAAATTCACCTGTGGTGGCTACAAAAATTCTTTTTTAAAAATTTAACTGAAAAGTGTCTAAAAAACAAAGCTTGATTGCCAAAAGTGAAAAAAACACCTGTCTGAAATGTATACGGATAAAAAAGGTTTTTTTTGGCCTTCAGTACACCTGTGGTGATTTATAAAGTTGCTGGATTTAAATTTAACTGCAATGTGGCCTGCGCCAAAGTAAAAAAAAACACGTTCTAAAATGTTACGGGATAAAAAAAGGTTTTTTTGGACCTATAACCCTGTGGTGACTACAAATTGCTGGATTCAAATTTAACTGAAGGTGGTATATCAAAAAAGCTGGACTGGGCAAAATTGAAAAAGAACCCCTATTAAATGTATATGTAATAAAAGGGGGTTTTTGCACCTAACAAATGACATGCAGTTATAGAAAAGATCTGTATCTAAAAAAGGCAATGCAATGTCTAAACAAATTTTTGGGCTGTACAATATCCAGTATCTTTATAGGCTTGTCTGTGTTCACCCGTGCCCCCCCTTCGCTTTCCCCCGTGACTTTACGGGGGTAGAGCTCCCTTTTTAAAATTTTTGCCTAATACCTAAAACTGCAAATTTTGATTAACTAAGTTCTAAGGGTCAAGCTAAAAGTAGAGGTCCTGTGAAAAAAAGAAAAAATTTCACTGGCTGTTTGTGAGCTGTTTGGACAGAGGCAGAGCGCACGTCTACTGCTATGAGACGTGCACACACTGATCATGAACAGGAAGGGCCCGTTTTTGTAAAAAAGGTCATGTGATTTTTCCAGCCAATCGCAAATAACATCCCAGTCTGACGTCGCCCCCATCTCACCCTGCTCATTTTTGTAAGTGATAGTGGCCGCCAAAATGACAGGAAGGCAGAAAAGGCACGATATTAATGATTATGCCAAATTTTTAACCCCAAATTATCGCGTGATCTAAAAAATCCGATCAACGTAAATACCGTGCTGATTTCAACTTTGTCGATAATAATCGCTCAACACTAGTCACAAGTATCAAACAAGTAGATGTCTTGGTACAAGAATTATATTAGCAGGGTATGAGGGAGTAAAAAATGACCTTTTTCTAAACAGTGGCAATCAAAAGTCAAATAACAAAGAAGATGTAATACGTATATTGAATTCCAGTATATATGTATAGTATATTACTTCTTTCCCAGTAACATAAAAAGTCATATCCCTGTCAAGGTAGAGTAGTTTTTCCTATCCTAAATTACCTATGGTGGTTGAAGGGAACCACCAGAAGAAGAGTGGGGATGAATACTTATGTCAAGACCTATGGCTACACTGAGGGTGTACCAGTAATATGTTATATTGGGGACGGTGGGACAGTATTAAATTAGTAATTATTATAGCATACAGGGAGATAACAAGGGAATAGTGTTCTGTACCTTTATGTAACATATGTTGTTTCTATGGCTGATTTACTTTGTATACATATTATATTGCTATAAATCATATATTATTATATTTGTGCCATGTCTCTTTGCTAAACCTCCTCTAGAATTAACAGGCAGTATATTATATATTATATTTTAAAAAAAGGAAAGAAAAAACCCCATGGGGGAGTGGAGGGGGTGAAAGTCAGTAATGAAGCAAAGTTTTCATAACAGCAATGAAGGCAGCGCATCCCTTAAGGGGTTTTCTCGCTCCAAAGGGTTGGGTTTTAATTAAAAAAAATCTTTAAAAAACAAGCAGTTTTGCATTTTTTGTTCATTTTCAAATGTTATGATTTTGAGTTACCCTGTTGTAGAGTGTTCAGCTTCAAATCTCTATAGCAGCTGACTGTTTATCTTTTTTTATACTGGCTGTCAGGTTGAGACTCTCACCTTTGAATACCCCTTGGCGGAGCCCCCCCAGCACAGTTGTTTGTAGTGGAGGGAGGGGGGGGGTTGGCTTCTGTGTAGTGTGCTGCCCGGATTAACCCCGTGGTGCCTGCCCCCCTGCTCTCTACACAGATTGAGGAGAGCAGAGGCTGATCTGTAGTCAGAAAATGTGACAGCAGTGACCTGTGTGCTACTATAATCAAGATGTGTCTGTGGAGCTCTGACTATACTAATAAAACAGATGAGGGAGGCATGTGAAACGCTTCCTATCTCTCCTGCTCTGCTGTATTAGTGACACATCGTGATTATAGTAACTCACTTCACAGCTGCCTTGTGTCTGTTCTGACAGGATTTGTTTGTTGTTGCTGGAGATGTGGAGATTTGTATGCTCAGCAGGGGGTATAGGAACACTTACATCCCCCTGCTCTGCTATTAGCAAAACACAGCTTTACAGACCTTCCACACTCATAGATCACCCTCTCCTGTTCCGTGGGCTGAGAGTGCAGCTGATCCAGCAGCCCGCAGCAGACCTAGGCAGGCGCACACGGGTTAACTCTGCACAAACCCCCTTGCCCTGCGTAAAGAAGGAGAGCTGTCTGTGTGCTGAGGGGAGGCGGAAGTGGGGGAGGAAGAGGCAGACAAGAAGCACGCCCCTGAATTCAAAAATTCTTGCTGCCAGAAGCATTGAAGTGGGCTGAAAGCTTGTAATGAGACAACTCCTTTAAGTCACAGTGCTTACATCTGACACGTTTTTTCGGAGATAGATGTCCACATGATAAAAGTAAGTAACGAGAAGGATAAAAACTGAATAGAATGTATGAAAATGAACGAAGTAATAAAGATTTCTTCCTGAAACTTTGAGATTTTCCATTTCAAAGGTGTCTATAGCCTTTTAATTAATATTACCCATAAATCGTTATCAATAAGTAATTATATAATTTTCAGTCTGTTTATAATAATTAGGTAGGATAAGAGGTTTACCATTGTGAGCATTTATTAATTTTATTTCACACTATACTCAGTATTTCTGTTTGAAACAATTGCCTAGATAGGGGCATATGCCTTCCGTAGAAAGTCATTTTGCCTCTTTCCCCCTCATGACTTATAATGACATCATGAAACCTATTAACAATTCATGACCTAAGGGTTTGTTATAGTGAGTTACCTCTACTCCATCCCCAGCAGTGCCCCTTATCACTAACAGCTAACATCCTGCTGTAAGAGTGAGAATCGGAGATAATTTGATTCTTTTAACCCATTAGATACTGCTTTTAAAAGCAACTACAGCATTTAAGTGATTAGACAGAGAAATGTTACTGACCACTAACTGGAACCAACAGAGGCCCCGGTGTCTACCCGGTGACGCTTTCATATGGTGCGGTCTTAACTGTGCTTCAATTAAACTGCTTTTATTGCCAGCAAGCTTCTTTCAGTTACCTTAACTATGGGGAAAGTGAGCAATCAATTAGTGTGATTGTAATCCACAAGACTTCAATCACAGTAATTGATTACTTACTTGAAACACCTTTCTGAACAAATTAGGTAATTGAAAGTAGCTTGCTGGTAATAAAGGTAGTTTAATTGAAGTGCAGTTAAAACCCCAACAAAACTGCACTGTGTAAAAGCACCCTAAGGCCGTTCACACGGCTTATTCCCGACGGATTTGTGAGCCGTATTGAGCTCACAAATCCGCCGTGAATAAGGGGCGGGACGGGGGCGGCGCCGGAGCGGGGGGGGGGCGCCGCTCCCGGCCCCATAGACAATGCATTGTTTACGGCGCGTCCGCGCCGTAAATAATGTGCATGTCAGTTTCTCCCCGCCCGGCGGATTCGCCGAGCGGGAAGGAGCGACGGAATCCACTGTTCTCTATGAGAGCAGTGGATTACCGTAATGACAGGGATGGATTGGTGCCGTATTGAAGCGCAAATCCGGCGCGAAGTACGGCGCCAATCCGTGCCCAAATAAGCCGTGTGAACGAGGCCTAAGACTCCGGCCAGAGTCTAATAGGTTGCTTGTTAATCAATCATAGGAGTAATCAGTATGATACAGGGGACAAAAAATATATAACAATCAAAGTTTATTAAAATAAATAAATAAATTAAAAGGTTTAAACAAATATACAAAAGAAATGTGAAAATATACGTATGTTATATTGACACAGAAATTAACAATGTCCATTTTCTGTGGAATTATGTACTGTAGGTTACTATATATGTAAGTGATACCGAGATCAACACAGGAGCTGGGCTGTGAATGACAAAGTGTAAAATGCAAAAAGTAATTATAGAATTGCTGGCATTTTTTTAAACTCCCCAGAATGAGTTAATAAAAGTTAATCAATAAGTTACATGTACCCCAAAATGAAGCGACTGAAAAATATAAGGCTATGTCTACACAGCAGAGGATTACAGTCTGCTTTTTAAGCAGATTCAGTATTTAGAATCCACAAAAATCCAACTGTAACCAATGTCCATAGACCATAGGCATTGGTTAGTCTACACAGCATGGATTTTCTATTGTCGGATTTGTATACCGCCGGATTCTACAAAAATATAGAACATGTTCCGGCAGATTCTAGTACACTTTTATATACTCGGCTGGCCGAAATCAGAAAACTGACCATGCTTTTTGATGCAAACCCGCTCCAAAACAGCGGTACGGCGATGTTAAAATATTTCCGTCTGCATTTTAATATAAGCCATGTAGACGTAGCCTAATTCCTCTTCTATGGTGCACCCAATAAAATTAAAATAAAAGCAAACAGCAATAGCATAAATGTTGACTTTCTACCATATACTCTCTTAGACAAACTAATAAAAGCTAATTAATGAGGTATGTTTAACCCAAATTGGTGTCACTGTATTAATATCTACATCTGTGAAGCATTTTCTGCATTAGGGTGCTTTGGCACGAATTATTTTTTGGTGCCTTTTGTCACATTTATGGCATGTTTTGGTGCGGTTTTTTTTTCTTTTTGCAGAAATGTACAACATCAATTGCTGTGTATTTAAAAAAAAAACATCAAAAAACTGACCAAAACACTCCGGGTGAAAGCACTCTTAGACACTTTATCAATCTATATTAACATGTACCAGAATTCTTGCAGAGGCTTCAGTAAACCAAAACTAGTGCCATTTAAATTGTGCCTAAGTTATGCTTCTGTACAGTACATTGTATCCATATTATTTCAGATTTTTTCTTAGTAGAAAAAATAATGCCAATACACTTCAACGGTTTCATTCACATTACTTATTTTTTATTGCATGTTTCAGCTGATTTATATTGGTATTATTTTGAACCCACAAAAGTTAATGAATTTAATTTCAAAATGCACGTTCTCTTTTTCTTTAGTTTACATATCTGTATTTGTTCAGGTTTTTTTTACATCTGTTTTTCAGAAATATTTTCAAATCAGTAGAAAAATAGCTAATAACTATTACAAAACAAAACTAATTCAAATAAAAAGGTCAGCACATACTATAATACAGAGCAGAGAGAGATACATTTTGTAACACACTATAAACATACTTTGATTATGAGCAGGGGGTGGGGCAGGCTGGAAAGTATCAGATTCATTTGAAATTCAGTTTTAGTAGAATTAAATAAAGTTCGAAATTTTTATTTATTGGGTGGTGCTGGACAAGCACATACCATGGTTTAGGAGGGAACTAAAAGTATGCACATGATTTAAAAAATCTATATTATGCAGGCACGTTTAATTCCTATTTTCATACAGTATGTAAGTGTGATAAGGCCATGATTTCATTTGGCACCAAGCTCAAATATGTTTGAAAGCTCCATTTATATGGATGGGATAGTTAGTAAAACTTCTGCAACAAATCTACAGCAAATTCACTAATCCACACAAACTTTATACAGTAAGTGGGGTTCACACCTGACTGACTGTCCTCTAGTTGTTGTGGGAGAACAACTGAAGATATGATCAATGAGGCTTGATTGCCTATTGAACTCTAAATTGCAGAAAACTATATCTGGGTCAATGGATCAGTGCCCTTTAGGTCAAAATCTGAAAGAAGCAAGTAGTCACCATACAGAAGTTCTCAGGTGATGTGGTCCTGTATGAAGTAACAGAAACTAGGCAGAAGCTCCTGTAAAAGCAACATAATCCTAGATTTAAATTGAATTCTGTAATGATGCTATTAGGCTCTAAACAACAAACAAGACAACCAAGGAGGAACACCAGCAGTCACAATAAATAACAATGTGAACTGTATCAATCAGAAGAAGAAAGACTCGCCACTAGACAGTGGGCGGACAGATGCACAGTTGGTGAAGATTCCACATGCTGGTTAAATTCAGAAACGAGACAGCAATAATAAGCCCTTACTCTCTCTAAACTTCACCTAAACCTTACTCCACAGCTTACGCTGCCACCAGCCCCTCTACCCCTTAACTGATCCTAAACCTTTCCCTCAAAAACGTTCCTGAGCTGCAACTGACTCTAATACAGAACTTGGATCTACAACCTAGCGACTTCATGGGCAGGGCCCAGCAGAATCTAGACAAACACCACACTGATATTCTCAAAGACTACAAACTCTAGAACTCAGCTAAACATAACTCAGACAAGAAACAACAATACACATGGACTAGACACAACTGAACTAGACAATAGATAAAAAAAACAGTTATTGAAATATCAGGACTAGACCAGGACTTTGTTCTATACTCTACAACCAGACAGATTCAAATGAGTCTTATAGAAACTAAAAGTAGCTAAGCTGAGTAGTTGCCATGCAAATACTTCAAACAAACACACACAAGAGAAGAAAGACATAACACAGAAACTCCTGCTAACTTGATAAGCAGGAAAGGACAAAATGTCAAGTTCCTAACATTTGTAACAAGAGGTTGAATACTTTTCTATTCATGTTTAGATTTTTATTCTTAAAACAGTTAAGGAATTGTTACACTATATGTGATAGGAAATTGCTAAGATTTTGTGCTTCTTCTAAAATTAACACTCATTAAGTCTATTGTACCACTGTGTGACAAAGTTTAATAAATTTATCCACTTGAATTGCTTTTCTCTGCACTTGTCTTCTTTTAAAAGAACCAGTATAAGGAAAGAAATGCAAATGCCAGGTTACGAATATAAAGGGCAACACAGCAGCTTTTTCATTTCAATACATGCGGCTCTTTAATTACAATATGCAAACATTTTGGAAAATGCATCAGTGTTTTCGTGTTATGTCTGGTGCCTGTAAAAGCTTATGAGGTTTAATTATCAAATCAAAAGTTTGCAGAGTAGATTAAGCAAACCTGGTAAAGTTCTGCTCACATCTGCTACGTGGCTTCTATTTATATGGTTGATTACAAGCAGCGGTCAACAAACGCCTTGGACTAATAATGGGGTTGGTTACTGTACTGTCCAGTGTTGGACTTGGGTACCAGGGGCCCACCAATGGAGTGGATTCTTGGGACCCACCATTGTAGTTGATTCTTGGTGGCCCACCGATGGAGTTGCTTCTTGGGACCCACCAGCGGGGTTTATTCTTGGATCCTACAAGTGGAGTTGATTCTTGCAGCCTACCAGTGGAGCTGATTCTTGAGGTCTACCAGTGTAGTTGCTTCTTGAAGCCCACCAGTGGAGTTGATTCTTGAGGCCCTCTAGTGGAGCTGATTCTTGAGGCCCACCACTGAAGTTGATTCTTGGATCCCACCAGTGGACTTGATGCTTGGGGCTCACCAGTGGACTTGATTCTTAGGGCACACCCTATAGCTTCTGTACATGACCGCACATACTGCTCATGACTCTTGCTTTCTGTCTCCCTTTCTCTGCCTTTTTCATTGAAAAGCAGCCCCAGGCCCACCGGGGTTTCTGATTTGCTGTCTTGTGGGCCAGTCTGAGTCTGGTTCTGTCATGTTTTCTTTAGTTTTTATGGCAAGAATAAATTTGTTTCCTGCTGCTGACAAATCCACTAAAGGAGGCTCTGAACAGATAGCTAAACAGTGTGAACATAGGCTTATATCATCATAGAGATATGGTATCAAAATATTTCATTATACTCTACTCTTTAAATCCTTAAGGATGTAACCAGTTTTGACCTCCCTGAGAGAGCCCCATTTTTTAAATCTGACGTGTCAAGTTACATGGGAATAACTTTTCGATACTTTTACCTATCCTTGTGATTCAGTGAATGTTTTGTGATTTAAGTTAGTAATCAATCTTAGTTCATACAATCCTTGTTCATTTGTGAAAAATATCAAAATGTCATGAAAATGGTAAAACAAATTGGCATTTTAAAAATTTGAACTTTCAATTATTCACATTTTTAAGAAAATTCACAATACAGATTATTTTCTGATAGGGCTTTCAGGGCCCTGTAAGTTAAATAACTCCATAAATGACTCCATATAAGAACCTTCACCCTGTAAAGTATTCAAATCATAATTTAAGAAGCTAATTAGACCTCTAGGAGTTTCATAGGAATTAAAGTAAAGTGGAGGTGAAATTTAAAAATTTAACTTTTTTTGCAGATTTAAAATTTGTATCCATTATTTACTGGAACACAATAGATGTGACCAGGGAACAAAACTCAATAATGATTCCCCTGTTTCTGATGTTTTGAGAGATATCCAATATGTGACTCTAATAAACTATTTGACTCAACTTCAAGCTTCAGAATAGGAGGAGCACCTACGTGGGTCTCATTTTCAGTAGGATTTTTTTTAGGTGCCATTTCAGGTTTGCAGTTACTAAAACGTAATAAACTGCCCTAAAAAGACCCCATTTTGGAAGCTACACTTTAATAAATACAGCCTTTTTAGTGTTAGGCTGTAAAAATTAAGAATTCTATTTTTTCTAATAACATACAGTTTTAGCTGCAAATGTTTTATTTCCACAAGTAATCCTGGATAAAACACCTTAATATTAGTTATGCAATTCCTTACAAGTTCAGCAATACCCTATATGTGGGTGTAAACTGCTGTTTGGGTGCATGATAGGGCGTACAAGGGAGAAAGCCCTATTTGGCTTTTGGAGAGCGATGGGTACCATGTCACATTTGCACAGCCCCCACAAGTATCAGAACAAGTGAAACCTTCTAGATGGCTCCCTGTTTTGGATTCAACACCCCTAAGGGAACTCATATAGGGATGTATTCTGCATTTTGAGCCTCAGTTGTTTCACAATTTTTCCTGTTTTGTGCCATGAAAATTGAAAATTTTTTTGCTTCATTTTTATATCATTCACTAGTATAAATGACTTGATAACTTCACTATTCTGGTTGGTACAGTTACAACAATATCAATTTTATATAGTTGTTTATGTTTTATTACTTTTACACAATGGAAATGCAGTTATAGAAAATTGCTGTTTTATGTTGTCATAGTATGACAGCTATAACTTTTTATTCTTCTGTATGTGGGCTTGTTTTTTGCAGGATGAGTTGATGATTTTTATTGATATTTTGAGGTTCATATGATACTTTTATCGCTTTTTATCAACAATTTACAGCAATCCTAGTATTGTTTTTTTATTTTTAACACAGCCACTCTGCAGTGTAAATGACATGTTAACTGTTAACTGTTCACCAGGCTGATGCGATTACATTGATACCCAATGTATATATTTTTTGTGATGTTTTCCTGCTTTTATACAATAAAACACTTTTATTCAAAAAGAGAACATGAGAACCTTTTTAAATTTTTCTATGTATGAAGCTGTGTAGGGATCTTTTTTACTGGATGTGTTGACATTTTCAATACTACCATTTTGGGGGAGACATGATTTTTTGAATGCCTTTAAATCCATTTTTTGGGAGGCAGAATGAAGAAAATAGTACAGTAACGGTAATGTTTTTTATTTCATTTTTTTACAGTGTTTACCATGCAGTATGTGAGGCAAATTGATTACGGTGATGCCCAATTTGTATTGCTTTTATATTGAAGTACTTTAAAAAAATAAATAAAAGTGTTTTATTGTTTAAAACACTGTTTATGCATAGCTGTATTGTGATAATCTTTTTATTTTTGCAGTATGTGACGTTTTCATTGGTACTAATTTGGCCTTTATATGACTTTTTAATCATTTTTTATTCTATTTTATGCCTAGAGTAATGAACAAAAATCACAATTCTTGCAATTTTTTTTTTTTATTTTTTTTCATGGCATTCATTATGCGAGCTTAGTAGCATGACAGATTTATTGGTAAGAAGCATCCAACGGGTTAAAGAAAGCAAAATCCTTCTGGAGGAAAAAAAAATAATTTTTTTGTTTTCTTTAACCCGCTGGATGCTGTTTCCTTCTTCGTCTGATGATATAAATTGACCCCTTGGATTCAGCCCCTTGGGTCTGAGATGCTGCATCCATATTCTTCATGGTTGTGCTGTTGGGTCGTTTTTTTTGTATTTAGATTTCTAGGTAAGATTTTTACCAAATATGTGTACTTTTTTTTTATCCTTTTGGGGGTAATTGGGAATTAGTACTAGGAAAAGGGTGGCGACATGTTGTTTGTGTTTTTAACTATTTTTTGACACTTTTTTTTTACATTTTTATTTATTTTTTTACTTGTTCCCACAGGGTACTTGACTCAGCAAGCTGTAGATCGCTGTTCTAATGCAGTGCAGTACATGACTGTACTTCACTGGATTAGAACCGTCAATCGCCATGCCTGGATGTGCCCAACAAAGGCTTCCGAGTTGACAGGGCAGACATGGGCACCCTGCGATCATGTCACGGGGTGCTGATGGAGACAGGACTAACCTCCTCCTTCTGTCTTTCTTTCCCTTAGCTGCCGCTGTTACAATTGACCTCAGCATCTGAGGCTATGTTCACACGGCTTAACTGCGGGGCGTAATTTCGCCCCGCAATTACGCCGTGTGGACGGGGGCGGGGCGGGACCGGGGGAGTGAGCGGGGGGCCGGTACTTCGCCGGCCCATAGACAATCACTGCTAGCGGCGCGTATACGCCACTAGAAAGTGACATGTCAATTATCTCCCCGCCCGGCGACTTCGCCGGGCGGGGAGAGCAGACGTGATCCATAGTTCTCTATGAGAACTGTGGATTACCGTAATGAATGGGCCGTTTTCGGCCCGTAATTGTCACACTTCGGCGCATAATTACGGACCGAAATACGGCCCATTTTAAGCCTTGTGAACATGGCCTAAGGGGTTAACCAGAGTAAACTCCAGTTGTGGCTGATACTACAAGGCACCAACTGCATTTTACAGCTGGTTCCACATAGCGATCGTGCGATCTATGTTTGAGCCCACACAATCACATTCCTGTTAATATACGGGAATTTGCATGAACCCCTTTCCGACTATGATGCCTGGAAGGAGTTAACAATACAGACACCCACATCAACTAATGCTTAAAGACTTAAAGATTAAATATATTTAATTTTGGGATGTGTCTTTATTCTCTAGTTTTCTGGAAACATGGCCACATTTAATGTAATAGCTGATTCTCATGACAGGAACTATTTAAACTTCAAAGTTATAGAACATGTTGTTCTCTAGTGTTATTCTGTTAAGAAATAAAATGTAATGTGCACAAAATTCAATTACAGCTAAGTGGTGATTATTGTGTTAATTAAATTATACATTTTACAAGTGAAAATACTAGCAGAAGAAATTATAGAAGGATTAGAAAATAACAGTTTGCTATGTTTAATGTCTGCAAATATTACCATTTAGTTTTCAGTTTTCTTAGCATTTTCCTGTTTAGGATCAGTTTTAATTCCAGGTTGTATTATGGAATCGGCCTGATCCCAATTTTTCTGGTGAGAAAATTGCATGACCAAGCAATCATGACTTCTTGGTAATCTGAGAGAAGGAATTAATTGTGATAAAAAAAAATGTGATAGCAGTAAAATTGTGGCTTGTGCCATTGTATTTCCTTCTAGGTATAATATATTTATACTACAGAGAATAGGCTTTGTGTCCTTGTACATGAGCTTTAAACAGAATACTAAACTAGGTAACATGATGGTAAAAGATATGGAAGTTCTTCATCTAAATAAAAACTTAAATATGTGCTCTCAGTGACATGATGCTGCCTGTTCACATTAAGTGAATCAATATCTTAAAGGCAGGAAGGAAGCATCAGAAATCCCCATTGTCTGGAAATTGTGAGATAATGGAAATGTATCATACTTTATTCCTTTCATATTTGTTAGAGAAACTGAGTCAATTACTAAGTTGGCATGGAAAAAAAACTTTATTCTTTATCTGTTTTTATGCATAATGTTTAATAGCTGTATATAATGCTCTGATATGGTTACCAACTGGTTACTTGCATTCACTTGTATAACTAAATTTGAAAAATAAGTAGTATCAAAGGGGTTGTCCACGTTTGGCAGGAGCCATCTTAACAGGTGTCTGGTCACAGCAGTGCAGGAGTAAAAATGTTAATTAAATCAAACTTATATTTATTGCTACCTTCAACAAAACCAGCTACGAGCTGGGCTCATACCTAGAAATACCAGCATGGAAAAATCCCTGTGATTAAATTCTACAGGTTGGTTATAGTCAGGGCCGCCATCAGAAATCTTGGGGCCCCATACAGCTGGAGCATTTGGGCCCCCCCTCCACCGGCCCTGGCTCCGCCCTCCGGCCGACCCAACCCCCCGCTACACCCCCCATCCCCGGCCGTCCCGACAGAGCCCCACCCATCTCCCGGCCCACAACCATCACCACCCTGGAAAAAGAAAAAATGGTTTCTGGGGTCACAAGAAAAAAAAAATGCACCATTGTTTTTGGATTTAGTTCTTGCTGGATTATACAAGGTACAGTTTATCTATATTTTGTAGGTCAGTTCATATACGAGGTCCAGCAAATACCGCCACATGTCACCACTATAATGTTACTGGCAAAGCCAGTATACCCAGACCAATATTGCCAAGCAACAATATACAAATACTAAATAATACCGCTACCTATCACTACCATATGCTGACTAGCACCACCATAGTGTTACTGACCAAATCAGCATACCAAGACCAGTATCACAAAACAACAACAATATACAAGCACCTAATAATATCGCCACATCATTACCACATATCTCCAACATAACAATACTGAATAATACCGCCATATTGTTACTGAATATAAACCATTACATCAAGACCAACATTTCCTCCATACAGTGACCCTATAGTGGTAGATACCAGTGTACACATGTGCTCTGCAAATAGTTTACTTACATTTAGGGCCTCACAGGTGACGTCTTGTCTGATGAGTCGTTCACTTTCTCTTTTCTTCTCTATTCGGTCCAGACCTCCATGATGACTTCCTCCATCCACCACTCGTCCCTGTAGAATTTATAACACAGGCACCTGAGACTCCTTATTTTTTTATCATTTTCCCAACTGAGTGCCCCCTCCCCCATGTACAAACTCCCCATCTATAATGGCCCAAATGGTAATAATTACCCCCCATAATTATGGGCCCCCCAGGCAGTATATAGGTAAAATGGGGCCCCGGGGTGGTAGTTAGGTAGCTTAGGGAGACATAGGTAGCTTAGAGCCCGCTGTAGGCAGCTTAGAATCCCCTGTAGTTTTTGAGTCCCTCCTGTAGTTCTAGAGCCCCCTCCTTTAGTTGTAGGACCCATCCTTTAGTTGTAGGGCCCATCCTTTTATTGTAGGGCCCCCTCTTTAGTGTAGAGCCCCTCCATTAGTTGTAGGGCCCATCCTTTAGTTGTAGGGCCGCTCCATTAGTTGTAGGGCCCTACATTTAGTTGTAGTGCCCAACCATTAGTAGTAGGGCCCTTCCTTTAGTTGTAGGGCCCTTCCTTTAGTTGTAGGGCTCCTTTAGTTGTAGGGCTCCTCCGTGAGTTGTAGGGCTCCTCCTTTAGTTGTAGGGCCCCTCCTTTAGTTGTAGGGCTCCACCTTTAGTTGTAGGGCCTATCCTTTAGTTGTAGGGCCCCTCCTTTAGTTGTAGGGCCTATCCTTTAGTTGTAGGGCCCCCTCCTTTAGTTATAGGGCCCCCTCCTTTAGTGTAGAGCCCCTCCTTTAGTTATAGGGCCCATTCTTTAGTTGTAGGGCCCTCTCCTTTAGTGTAGGGCCCATCCTTTAGTTGTAGAGCCCCCTCCTTTAGTTGTAGGGCCCCTCCTTTAGTTGTAGGGCCCCCTCCTTTAGTGCAGGGCCCCCTCCTTTAGTGCAGGGCCCCCTCCTTTAGTTCTAGGGCCCCCTCCTTTAGTGCAGAGCCCCTCATTTAGTGCAGGGCCCCATCCTTTAGTTGTAGAGCCCCCTCCTTTAGTGCAGGGCCCCTCCTTTAGTGCAGGGCCCCATCCTTTACTTGTAGGGCCCCATCCTTTAGTGCAGGGCCCCATCCTTTAGTTGTAGGGCCCCCTCCTTTAGTTGTATGGCCCCCTCTTTTAGTTGTAGGGCCCCCTCCTTTAGTTGTAGGGCCCCTCCAATAGTGCAGGGCCCCTCCAATAGAGCTGGGCCCCCTCCAATAGTGCAGGGCCCCTCCTTTATTTGTAGGGCCCCTTCTAATAGTGCAGGACCCCCCCATAGTGCAGGGCCCCTCCTATAGAGCAGGGCCCCTCCTTTAGTTGTAGGGCCCCCTGCAATAGTGCAGGGCCCCTCATTTAGTGGTAGGGCCCCTCCAATAGTGCAGGACCCCCCAATAGTGCAGGGCCCCGCCTATGGTGCAGGGCCCCTCCTTTAGTTGTAGGGCCCCGTCAATAGTGCAGGGTCCCTCCAATAGTGCAGGGAACCATCCTTTAGTTGTAAGTCCCCTCCTTTAGTTTCAGGGCCCCATGTAGCTAATTACTTACCTGGCCGCGCTCCCCCGGCGTCTCCGTCACCTCCCGGCTGAGAACAGGAAGCTCGGCAGGCGGCGCGATGACGTCACTTCCGCCGCGCCGCCTGCAGAGCGATGTACGGCAGGGGCAGGGAGCGCACAGCTCTCCCTGCTCCGCTGTACATCTTAATTGTATGCACGTCGCAATTAAGAGAGAGCCTCTGTGAAGCCAAAGGGGGCGGAGCCTGCCGGCGGCGGCGGGCCCCCCCTGGCCTCTCAGACCGCCCGGGCCCGGTACAGCAGTACCGGTTGTACTGCCCTATCGGCGGCCCTGGTTATAGTACTCTGCTTCCATAACATTGCAAGCAATAAAATGGCAAAATTACTATAGCAAATACAGACATACCTATTCTCCCTATAACGCATCAATTTAGCATGTTTAGGCAGATGATCAGAAAATTACAAATATGAGAAAAGTTCACAGCTAGCCAAAATCTAATTAAGAAAAAGGGGTTGTTTGTTATCACATGCAAAGCAATTTTTCAGTTTTCTAAACTTTTTTCAAGCCTTTTTCTAACTGATTAGAACATTTTTTTTTACATTCTGTTCTATGCCTATATAAGGATGGGGCCTCTATGCTTAAATAAGCATGGGGCTTCTATGCTTCTGGGGCCCATTAACAACTACTTAGCAGGCCCATAGGTTAAAATAGCACTGAACCCAATATACTTTCTCACCACCACAACACTCAAACTCTGAAACTCAGAATGCTTCATGGATCTTTCATTATATTGCCCCCAACATGCAAAAGGGAAGCACTTACCTACAGCATTATCAATAGTTTTGTCATAGTGTTCACTGTTTTACATAGAGATTCTAAGAAAAAAAAAAATTATCTTATTAATGGCACCTCCACTCCATCACAGTATTCATTAGCCTCCAGCTCTCCTGTCCTTACAAATCCCACTGTTGTATACAGCATTTTTTTTTTTTTTGCTGCACTCTTTTGCTGTCATGGATTGCCAGCTGCCACAATAGAGTTCATGATATGACTGGTGGAGATTGTGCTTGAAGCTTGTACATTGTGTATGGTCTACCAGTCCATCTGTGTACAGGCTACTGAAATCTACTTATGAGCTATTGCCTTCTCACCCGATAGCTAAAATCTCTATTTAAATCTCCCAGTTATTAGTTAAGGTTATTTGGTTCTGCTCTTTGTTTGTGTTGTACTACTGCTAAATATTGACCTTGGATTTATTTGTCCTTTCTTTTGGACTCTCCTTTAATCTGTTTGAATACCTGTTGCTACCACTGGATTGTTTAACCCCTTAAGCCCCAGGTCTGAAAAGTAGTCAATGACCAGTAGTTAATGACCTTGCGTTTCAACAGTTGTAACTTTTTTTTGTTTTCCATGACGCAGTTGTATGAGGCCTCGTTTTATTCTAGATGAGTTGTACTTTATGGGGGAATAGTCTAAGTTCACTTATATATAATTGCAGAATTTTTTTTAAATTTTCTTAAAAACATTTTTTTGTTTTTTTACATCATTCACATTTCACACTTAATAACTTGTTAGATTAATTCTACAGGTTATTACGGTCGTGTGGATACCTAATATGTGTAAGGTTTTTTTTGTGTGTAATGCGTGCACAATTATTTTTTATTAAATATTTATTTTTATTTTATGATTGATTTTTGTATTTTTTTTACACTTTTTATGTTTTTTTTTACTTTTTTTTGTTTTTTAAATCCCATGAAGGGAGAAAAGTTTTACTTTTTTTTTTTTACACTTGATAATGTATTAGCAAATTCATATATACTAATACATTCTAATCTGTGTCAGTCTGGCACAGGCAGTGATCAGGACAGCACACAGGCTGGCCTGATCACTGGCTTGTTACACAGACAGCCCTTTGGCCACTCTAGGTCCCCAGGGCTGACTGGCAGCCATTCCCCGGGTCCTGTCGGGTCATCGGGTGTTCCGATCACACGACAGAGCAGGGAAAGCCTTTGATTGCGCTGCGGTGATGATCCACGGCAAACAAAGGGTTAAAGCACTGGGGAGCGGAGGTTTCCCCCGCTTCCCGGTCCTCGCAGGAGCTGCGCTGAGATCAGGGCTGTGTAGTACAGCCCTGATCTCAGCGCTGCTGTGGCGTCGGCCGCCGCAAACTCTGATGTCTGCAGCGACGCCAAAAGATGTCACTGTAGACGAACGACCTGAAATGCCGAATGTCAAAAGACGGTGGGCGGTCATTAAGGAGTTAACTTCCCGTTCGCCTGCTGTTCTGGAACAAGTGTCGGACTGTGGGCCCTGGAGCCCACAAGGGGAGTTGATGTTGGGGACCCACCATACAGCTAATGTACGTGAAAATATTACCTGTTAATTTTTAGGCACTCTGACATAAATGCACGCATTTTACCACATAATACAGTGTGCAAAACGGAACTGTATTGTACAATACAGAATACCAAGTGAGTCACATATGTGTCTGTCTCACACATCATTCTGTCTCACATGTGTCTGTCTCACACATCAGTCTGTCGAAAAAACTCTGTCTCACGCATCGGTCTGTCTCACACGTCTGTCTGTCTCACAAAGTTGTCAAAATCTAACATATCATAGATAGAAACATGGTTGAGCGGCTCCATCCATGCCCTTCCTATAACTGGCACCAGGATTCAAGCAGCCAAAAACCTCACCAACAGCCAATTAGGGGCAGGAAGGAAGAAGATGAGCCCGCTGCGTCCTGCTCATAAACCTCTGACTCTACTACCATTTTACTTCTCTTGTTTGTACTCCAGGTGGTCCATAGGAAAAAACAGATTTGGGCAGGGGTGTAGCTAGAAGTTTTGCTGCCCAGGGTTCCATCCTCCTTTTACAGACGACACCTCCGCTTTTCACACCACACCTCTTTTTACAAGCCCTTCCTCATGTTTATAAGTCATATTTGTCACTTACAACAAAAATCATGTTTTTATGTTACCATATTCTAAGAGTCAAAACATTTTTACTTTTCAGTCCATGGAGCTGCATGAGGGTTTTATATTTGCGGAATAAGTTTACAACTAAAAAAACGTGGTACAGGTCCCCCACCAGTCCACATACAATATCTGCTCCCCCCACCAGCCCACCTACATTATTCATCTCCAAGTTTTCTAAAATAAACAACGCTATGAACACAATCGAGAAAATAAAACTGAATACTCTAATCACAGGTTCAGGGACGTGATGTCATGATGCTGCCTATGCCGGGATGCTGCTCCCGGCATCTCCTAGGCCTGAAGCCTAGGACCTAAGCCTAGGTTTTCAGCCTACTAGATACTCGGTGGCGATGGCTTGAAAACATGAGTAGCCAGTCCAAGGTGCAGACCGTTCTGCCGTAGTTCTCAGCTGTACACCTGTAATGAGGATGTGTGTGCAACTGAGAAGATGCAGAGGGTACAGGCTTGCACACTTACGTGCCACCCAAACCCGTCACAGATTGAGCTTGAGGCCCACCAGGGATTTTACCGACTCCCCGGTGGGCCAATCCAAACCTGGATCTGACACTGTTTTGTTCCTTTCCTGCTTTTGCTTCATACCCAGTGTTGTTATTTTTCAACTTTCCCACTCTTCATGGTTGGGCGCCACCCTTGACTATGGATGCTTCTTTTGAGCAGATGAACAAATCTTTGTCCTGACAGCACCTCTCATAGTCATAACTTGGGGAACACATGGGGGACATGTATGATCCGGGCTGTGCCAGTTTTCTGCAGTCAAATCCAACAAAAAAGCTGTCATAGGCTCTGCCGACATATGCATGAAAAATCATGCACCAAAAAGGGGCACAAGTCAGACATCCTCAAAACTTTTTTCTGTGCCAATTCATTGGGGATGGTGGGAGTTGCATCATCTTCATAAGATTAGACCCATTTATGAAAGTGTCTCAATCGAATGTATCTCTCAAAAATAGTGCACTTATCAATGCCATTTTCAGAGCAGCGAGGCCGAGACAAAAATTATCTCAGGACACTTTTCTGGCGCATATAAATTGTCTCACAACGGGACATATTTATAAAGTGTCTAGTCTGAGACAGTTTTCGATCCCCCTCACCCCATTTCTTTTATTCCTTGCTAATAGTGTCTCCCATTTTTCTACCTGGTTCTGATTGGTGGTCAGTTGGTTGGCAAGCTAGACCAGGCTCAGTATAGGCTACCTCTATGTGGGCAGAAGAATAACATGGAGTTCTCATGGTCCAGTGTTGTAACTGGTTGGAATCTGCAGTCGGAAATTGGAATTGGCTCACTTGACTCAATGGCAGGAAGATTGCATTATTTAAAAAAGAGGTTTTACGGCAATGTCAGCAGTGTCAATAATATCTTAACTAGCATCACTTCCAGTTTTTAGTCTTGTTGTTCAATCATGCTTCATTATTAGAGAGGGAATTGTCGCCTAGCAAACGTTGAGTGGATTGTTCATTCAACAGGTTCTGTTTATGAACTTACAGATTTAAATAAAGTTTATATTTTTCATTATATGTTAAGCTATGGTGAACCTTAATACAGCATTTGGATCTATTTCATCCATAAATGTGTGTTAGGTCTTTCATTGTTCTATTTCATGATTAGGACTGGTGACACCATAGTCCTAACTTTTGCACAAATCCTCAAGTGTCTGTTTGAGGTATCAGCTCATAGAAGGGCACAACATATAATAGAAGACAGCCTTATTAGAGGGACACTACCATTGGTTTTTATCTTTTCACATATTGACAAGCAATATGCAACTATTAGGTGTATATGGATTTTTTTTTTTTTTAATTGGGTGATTGTTTTTTTATATGATTTTTTAAACTTCCCCTATTTATATTACTCTCTGACTTCCTTGTTGTGAGCTCGGATAACACAGCAGTGAGCAGATTGATTGATGGTCCTGCTTTCCGGTTGGCGTTGGTCTGTGAAGTGTAAATATTTTCAGCAATTACATGATGTGTAAAGAACCTAGCCACCCCTCTTTTCTTGATGCCGAAAAATATTACCCTATTTTCCTTTTATGTATTGCTCATGGTCTAGTATAATCTTATTTATCCCTGTGGAGTGAACAAAAGAACAATCATCATTTCATTACCTACTATTTGTAATGTGAGATGTAGAAATAATCAGAGAACAAATACCCTGCAACCACTGCTGGAAAAATACAAGCTGGTGGTGGCAGCATTATAGTCTGGGGAATTTTTTTGTGGCATTCTCTGGGCCCATTCTGTCACGGACGCCCCCGCGACCACTGTCCTGGGTCGCAGGCGCGCCCGTGCTCCTGTCCTACGGACCCCCTCCCGCACGTCGGGTTGGGGGTCCCTCCCTTCCCTCTCCCCCGGGTGTGGGTTACCCAGCGCCCTGCGGTGGTCCGAGGATCCACCCCAGCCCGTTACAGTGGGTCCAGCCATGGATCCCCCAAGGTGCCCTTCCCAAGTTTTGCCAACACCCCCCGTCGTGTCAAGAAAACGCAACAAATCGCGCAGCAAGCGCGCAGCTCGAGCAACCTCCCCCATGGTTTGCAGATCATCACCCTCAGCAGCAGCAACCTCCGCCATTCCTGCATTTTCCTGCCCCAGCGGTTCCTGCGGCTCTGAGGGGCCCCAAGCTTGGCTTCGCTCCCATCTAAATTTGACGGAGACCCAAACTCTGCAGGGGGTTCACCCCCAATCTCTATGCACGGGGGAGTTTTGGCGATCAGTTCCTGTCCTTAGTGCGAAAGTGGCTTTCAGGGCCCCAGCCTCCTCCCGGAAGGCCCCGGGCATGGGTACACCCCTAGGACAGAACGATCCGTGAGGGCGGATCTTCAGTCATTCCCAGGATTTTCCGCAATGTCTTCGAGAACCAGCCGTGCACCTCCGCGAAAAGCCCCCAAAACCCCCCGGGGGGATCTGCTGTAGGAGACAAGCGGTCTTCCGCCTCGGGGCCCGAACTGCTGGAACGAGGCCGCTCTGTGCCCACCTTCAAAAAGGGTTCTAAGCCGGTTAAGGACATCTTGTCCCTAAGACCTCCCGTTTCCCTCAGTGACCTGTTTCCGGTTAGCGACTCGCATCGATGTACGCTTTTTTAACGGGAGGAGGAACTTCGTCAACAGCGACATTCACCCAACCCGCCGGTTTCTTCGCCGGGCACTGTGTTCCGACCCCCCCCGCCCCACAGCCGCCGACACCCACCAAGGACCCTGCAATTGATCGGGCTATCTCTCTGAAAAAGAGTTGGGCCCCAACGTGGCAAAGGAACTTGTCCCTCTATGGGCACCCAACCTAACCGAGGAGTTGCCCCAAGCGCCGCCGGGGGGAAACTTCCGCCCTGGATCTGTGGGGAGGCATTTAGGTGCAAATCCTCCCCCCCGTTTTTGACCCCCGTGCAGGTGCTCAGAGACTGGAAACCTCTTTCCGGGCCCCCGGGGTTTTCTGGTTCGGGCTCGGCCGGGAACTTTCTCCCCCACTCTTGTAAAGCATAGGGTTTCCGGGGTTGTTTTGGAAAAAAAAAAAAAAACCCGCTTGTATCTCACCCTCAGGGGGGAGCTGCTTAGCGACACCATCCATTTGTCACCAAGCCACTGTCCCTCCACGTTGGGGCGCTGCAAAAAGAAGGATTCCTTCATGTGTTGCCCTCGTCCTCGTCAGCGGTCCTACCGGGCTCCCCATGGCTGTGGCTCCACTCTCCAATCCCCGGACTGGACTTCTGGAGGGGGTGACTCGTTGAGGTCCCCAACTGTGGGGGCGTTGTTTGGTAACACCCCCCCGGGGCTTCCTGCTCTCGCTCCACTTCAGGAGCCCGTTGCCCGGGTGCCCCCCCCTGAATTCTGGGAGTACGCCGGTGTGTTCTCCAGAGACAAGCCGAAGTTTCTTCCCCCCGCATCGCCATACCATTGCCGATCGACTTGTTTTGGGGGGTACCATCCTCCCCGGGGGAGTCTACCCCTGTCGGTTCCTGAACCCAAGCCATGTCCGAGACACCAAGAATCCAGAAAAGGGTTCACCAGGAAGTTGTCTCCCCGGGGTTTCGGGGTTCTTTTTCTAAAGAAGAAAGGGGGGTCCTTTCGGCCCTGCTAGGCTACTGGGGTTTTTAACAAGATCACGTGAAAAAAACCGTTACCCATTGCCGTTGACACAGAACTGTTTTTACCGCCCCAGGGGGCAAGGAACTTTTCCGAGTTGGGGTTTGAAGTGGCCCACAAAATTGGTCCGAAACCGCAAAAGCAAATGAAGGGAAGACGGCCTTTAACACCGGAGGGACTTGAGTCCGGGGGATTTTTCCCCTTTGGAAGGTGTAAAGGGCCCGCAGCTTACAGAAATCGTGAATACTCTTCAGGACCTCCCCTACTCGGTGGGGGTCATTTCGCATTTGGGTACTCCCGATCGGCCCAAGCTGTTGTGGTTTTAAACTTGGGTGATTATCCGGGGGGGGCCAGCGGGAAAGGGCCTCTTCCTCGACTTGCCCCCCGCGGGTTCGGGTTTTTGAAAGGCTCGGTTTACCCCGCCGGCGCCGGGGGCTGGGCCCGCCCAGTGGTGGGGGTTCAGCGCCGGGCCCGCAATTATCGCCAATTCACCCCAAACCCCTAACGCTGGGGTCCGTTTTGGGGCCTCAAAGAAACAAGCAAACGCATGGGGCCCCCTTTGGGCCAAAAGGCGTTTTAAACTCCGTCCCTTTCCCCGGGACTTCCTTCCCCTGGATCCCTGAAAACCCCCCCGCTGGGGTGGATGCCCCGTTGTGGGGGCCGGAGCGTTCTTTCGCAAAAAAGGGCCCCAGGGGGAAACTTAAACGGGGGGGCCAAGACACCAACGACCAGAGGGGTTCCGATTGCCGACCGGGGCTCGGGGCCCAAAAAATTGCTTTTTGGGGGGGCGTACCTGGGAGGGTCCCTTTTTCCCCACCGATCTACTCGGCCCCAAAATTCCAATATCTCAAAGGGGGGGGGGGCTCACGACTAACCCCACGCCGGGGCTAGGGGGGCTCTTCTTTTCCCGGTTCAATTTCCAGATCCACTTCCCCGCTGCAGAAAGAATGTGGAGTGACGCCCCCCCCGGCGTCCGACGGGGGGGGTGAAGTTCTATTTCCAAAACCAAATCCTCCAGAAGTCTTACCCGGGCAGCTGTGGCCCCGGAGGGTCCCTCCGGGGACTTATGTGCCCCTCTCTCCGCAATTTATTTAAAATGGTGACATTCCCCTTTTTTTGGTGGCCGGTCTTCCGGTGCCTGAAGCCCTTTCCCCGTTCCCGGAGGGGGGGTTAAAAAATTTGGTTTTTTTGTTTGGGAAAAGGGGAAAAAGGGGTAAAGGCAGTTATAACCACCCTATTAACTAAACCCGGCTAAACATTTCATTACTTTAAAAGACCCCCCCGCTTGGAACCCCAAATTATTGGGGGCCGGATCGTTTAAAGAGGGCATTTGCCAGCCAGGGGGCCGCGCCCCCGGGCGGGGCTTTTTTTCCTTTAGGGGGCCGTAAAAGGGGGTCCCCAACAAATCGTCAGAGGGGGATTTTTCAGTTTGTCTCCAGGTTTTGGCAACCCTGTGTAACCAAATCAGGTGAAGCTCGCTCTCTCTGCCTACCACCCTCAACGAACGGCCTTGGGGAGGGGTAAACCCGGGTTTTGGGATGTTTACCTTCGCCTTTTTCCTGGGCACATAAGATTTTTTGGTCCCTTCGCCATGGGGGGAGTTCTTTTTCCCCCCGGGTCTGGTTCCCCGTCACTGTTTTTACCTTCCCCCCGCCCTCCTCCCCTCTGGAACCCTTCCCCCCGGGTCCCGGCGGCGGCGCCTTTGACAAAAGGCCAGGGCCCCATCCCCGTCGTCTCTGCTCCCCCTTCCAGCTCAAAAAGGCCAAAGGGAAAACAAAAAAAGAATCCCCCCCCGGGTTTTTCTCCTCGGTGACAAGGTTTGGCTCTCAGCTAGAAGTCCCCCTTAAGATGCCTTCTCCAAATGGGACCCCGTTTCCGGGCCCCTTTGAGGTCATCAGCCGCTCAACCCGGGGTCCTCAAATGGGCTCCCCCACTTTGAGCCCCCCAACTTGTTTATTCCCCTTCTGAAACCCCTGGTCCTTTTTGTTTTTCCCCCAGAAGGTGTTCCTCTCCGTTTTTGGGCTGATGCCCCAATGTCTTCGGGTAAAAGAATTCTGGGGAGGGGGAACCGGGAAAAAGATACTTTTTAGGGGTTTGGAAGGGTTCGGCCCTGAAAGAGGTCTTGGAAGCCGGAGGAGAATACCTGAACCGCACCCACCCAGGATTCCCCCAAACCCCAAAAGATGGGGGCCCAAGAGGGGGGGGCCCAAGGGGGGGAGGTACGTCACGGACGCCACGCGACCACTTCCTGGGTCGCAGGCGGCCCCCTGTCCTGCTCCAGCGAAACCCATCCCCAGTCGGGTCGGGTTTCCCCTCACCTCCCCCTCCCCCCGGGTTCACTTACCCCCCCCCGCCCTGCCGCCCCTTTCCGTCTCCCGACGGTAGCCTGCCCCTAGGGCGCGCGCCGCCCACATTTGAAATTTAAAGGGGCCCCGGCCCGGTAAAGGGGCATTTTGCCGGGACCTGCCCCATTTAACCGGCCCTTCCTGGCCCTCGCCCGGGTCCTGGTGTATGTTCCATTGGAGAAAGCTTCCCAGAGTGTTCTTGTCTTGCCTTACCGTGTACTGAACCTCCAGCTTACGTTTACCGACCACGAACCTTGCCGCCGGCCCTGACCTCCTTCCTGTCTACGTTCACGAGCCACAGCCGCCTGCCCTGACCGCCTGCCTGTCCCCGAATACGAGCCTGCCCGCCGATCCTGTACTTTGCCTTGGCCGCCACCGCAGGCAAGCCCCGCCAGTGGTAGTGACCTGGTGGACTCCCGCCGCAGCAAGACCTTCCCGCTTTGCGGCGGGCTCTGGTGAATACTGGGACCCACTTAGATTCCACTCCCTGGTGTGGGCTTACGCCATCGCCTGCGGTGGTCCAGAGGATCCACCTCCAGACCGTTACACATTCATCCATGTTAAAGGTACTTTCAACTGATTTGAAATCGACCCTTGCAGAAAACAAATTTATCCTTGCAGATAACTTACATCCATACAAGCTGATTGTCTTCTCTGGGCCAGATGGGATCCTCCAGGAAGACCATGCGACGTCACACAGTAAGAAATGTCCAACATTGCTTGGAAGGGCATCACTAAGACTTCTAAGCACTACCATGGCCTTCTAACTCTCCAGGCTTGAACCTAGTTGAGCACCTGTGGGATCACCTTGATCATTATGTTCACTGAATTAATCCTTCCCCACACACTCTCTAGCAGCTGTAGGATGCACTGCAGTCAACATGGCTCTAGATATTTCTGACAACCTAACACTACCTTATTGAGTCACTCCCAGCACATTTAGCTGCTGTTCATGCTACATGGAGCATTTCCTCTGGATATTAGTTCGTGGTCATAATAATGTGACTTTTATGTGTAGTGACTAATCACTCTGCCAGTACTGTATAAGTTATGGTTTCCTGCAAAAATCCAACCTCTCTGACTACAGACTGTGATAAGCTATTAATATTAGCTAGGACAATGAGAACAGTAGGCATTTTTAGTCATTTTTGTGCCATGAGAAAACTGCTAGCATACTTTTACCACCCGGCTTTAGTATGCTTCAAACATTTACCTCAGCAAATAAGTAGAAAGTCAATTCTGCAAAATGGCTAAAACAATTTTTTTATCGAAAATGTTTGTTCAGTAAAACAATTTAATATATTTTTTTCGATCTGTACATTTTACATTGTGTGATAGCTCCCTTGTTAAATATACATTTAAGCCATGTTGCTTCATTGTACTGTAATACAAACATTTAAGTCAAATGAAAGAACAGCTTGCTGAGTTTTCAACCCTTTGCTTTTGCAAGCAGAAATAATTCAATTTAAAAGCGAACAGTGTGCTAGCAATTAGTACTGCCTATTAGTCATTATTTAATAAGTCATAATTGCAAATTTAAATTCATTTTCCTAAAATGAAAAAGCATAACTATGCTATACTTCTACTTCATAGCAAAGATGGGCTAATCATTATACTGCATCTTCAAAGTAGCCGACAAAAGACATTTCAGTAGGCACCAGATCCTGCAGACTAAATAGCCTACAGATATGTAATTATAGCTGAAACAGAGACTACAGTTACTATGAATTAAAAAGGGTCAGCTGTGACGTCTCAGAAAAGATGACTTAAGCCATAATTGTTCAAGAAGGTCAAATTGTTTTTTCATAATTTTTTTGAAGTTGTTTTTAAACACAGTATAAAACTGAAAAATGATTACACTATTGAAGTTAAAAGATGCATGGAAAGCTCTTGGGTCAATTAAAGAAGCATGCCCACCATCAATATGCCATTGTGGTGAACTGGGAAGAAAGAATGCCTAAAAACAACACATTCTGTGGGTTATTCAAGTTAATAGCTGACTCCATGGAACAATGCCAATCACATTTTATTCAGTGGCCTCGTGTGGGTTATGTTTAACTTACAGGTGTTAAAATATAATGATGGGAATAAGGCATGCTGTTGAGGTCTTCAAAAGTCAAAGTACGCTACGAGATCTGGACTAAATTACTACGTTATCCTTTAGCACTAAAAAACTATCAAAAAGAACATAGGAATTTTTGGAAAAGTTTTTAGCCATAGTTGTTGTATTTTAGAGAAAGTTTTGAGAATTTTAAGAAAAAGTTTAATTAAAAATAGTGATAGAAAATGTTTTTACTGTGGTTTCTGTTTAGAAGGCAAGCCATCATCCTTAACTTCTCCATCTGTTTACCTCAAAATAGTTGCTAATTAGATAGAAGATAGCTATTTCATAATCAGAAGATCAATTGCTGCACAGAAAATGATCATTTGTTGTTATTATTATTATAAAAGTTATTCAATATCTCCATATGATATATATCTGTCAGTCTCTCTCTCTCCTCTCTCTCTCTCTCTATATATATATATATATATATATATATATATATATACACACAGAATCAGCCGCACTTTCTACCGCAAAGCTTCAGCGGGGTGCCAGCAACAAATAGACCTGACAAGAGAAGCCGATTTCAACTATAGAATAGGAAAAAGCTGCAGCACCTCAGGTAGTCAGATGAAAAAACGTGAAGAACGTGTATTTATTGCCACATATTCCAAAAAACGACGTTTCCGGCTCTCTCACAGAGTACTTAAAAATGGCTCTGTGAGAGAGCCGAAACGTCGTTTTTTGGAATATGTGGCAATAAATACACGTTCTTAACGTTTTTTCATCTGACTAACTGAGTGATGCAGCTTTTCCTATTCTATATATATATTATATATATATATATATATAATATAATATATATATATATATTATATATATATATATATATATTTACAGCTGAAACCAGAAGTTTATATACACTATATAAAAACACACATATTCATGTTTTTCTCACTATCTGGCATGAAATCAGAATAAACCTTACCTGTTTTAAGTCAATTAGGATTACCAAAATTATGTATATTTGCCAAATGCCAAAATAATGAGAGATAATTTTTTATGGCATATTTATTACTGTCTGCAAAGTCAAAAGTTTACATACATTTAATTAGTATTTGGTAGCATTGCCCTTAAACTGTATTACTTGGTTCAAACATTTTGGATATCCTTCCACAAGCTTTTCACTATAGTTGGTAGGAATTTTGGAACATTCCTCCTGACAGAACTGGTGTAACTGAGTCATGTTTGTAGGTCGCCTTGCTTGCATCTGTCTTTTCGTCTTTTCCTTTACATTTTCAATAGGATTGAGATTAGGGCTTTATGATGGCCACTCCAAAACATTGACTTGGTTATCCCTAAGCCACTTTGTAACCAGTTTGACTGTATGCTCCGGGTCATTGTCTATTTGGAAGACCCATTTCCACCCAAGCTTTAACTTCCTGGCTGATGTCTTGAGATCACAAAATCGCCTTCCTCATGATGCCATCTATTTTGTGAAGTGCACCAGTCCTTCAGCAAAACAACCCCACAACATGATGCTGCCACCTGTTTCACAGTTAGGATGGTGTTCTTAGGCTTCCAAGCTTCTCCCTTTTTCCTCCAAATGTAACAATAATCATTATGGCCAAACAGTTCAATTTTAGTTTCGTCAGACCACAGGACATGTCTCCAAAAAATGTAGGTCTTTGTTCCTCTGTGCATTTGCAAACATTAATCTGGCTTTTATATGTTTCTTTTGGATTAATGGCTTTTCCTGGCAGAGTGGCCTTTCAGCCCATGTTGATATGGTACTCGTTTCACTGAGGATAATGACACAATTTTACCAGCTTCCACCAGCATTTTCACAAGGTCTTTTATTCTTGGGTTGATATGCACACACCGGAATAAGCATGTTCATCTTTGAGACACAAAACCCACCTCCTTCCTGAGCAGTATGATGGATGGACATTCCCATCTTGTTTGTACCTGCGTATAATTGTTTGTACAGATGAACGAGGCACCTTCAAGGATGAAAACAGAAAAGTCCACAGTTTTCTTCCTGATATCTTGGCTGATTTCTTTAGACTTTCCCATGATTTTCCACACAGAAGTAGGGTGTTTCTGTTGTTCAATAAAATACATCCACAGCTGTCTCTCTAATTAACTCAGATGTTGCCAATAAACCTATCAGAAGCTTCCAAATACATGACATCATCATATAGGCCGTCCCAAATTGTTTAAAGGCATAGTTATCCTAGTGTAGTGTATTTTGACTTTGCAGAAAGTAATTAAAATGCCTTAAAAACTGATCTCTCTCATTATGCTGACATTTGGCAAATATAAATAATTTGGGTAATCCTAATTGACCTAAAATAAGTAAGGTTCATTGTGACTTCATGTTAGATAGTGAGAAAAACATGAATATGTCTCTTTTTATATAGTGTATATAAACTTCTGGTTTCAACTGTATCTATCTACAACAAAATCTAGTTTAAAAAAAAAGTATATGCAGCATGGCATGTAGCAGAAAAATGTACAAAATATCACTGATATCAGGTATTAAAATAGTGATTAGTGTTATGGGGCCCTGTTTCGTTTAACACACTTTTAACCAACCCAAATTATTTCTCTAACCCTATCCCTACCCCTGACCATTAACGGAATTGTAACAGTAACCATTGGGTTGTTTTTTTTTTTAAAAGAGAACTAACTTATTGGTCAGGTGATGTGGAACTCCCGTTGTGACCTAACTTCTGGTCCAACAACTATTCTAATGTCACTCCCTGTTACTTGAACAGGCTGCAGGAAGTGATCCCAGTTGTCAGACCAGAAGTGAGGCCACAACAAGAGTGTTGCATTGCTGGACGAGTTAAACAGTCTTAACCCCAACTTAGGTTAGGGCTATGGTTACCGACGATTTTTTGTTGATTTTCACCAAAAATTAATTCAAGCATACCCAAACCTAAAATTTAGATTGAATTTGACCTGAATGCAAAGATCACTTCTTGTGATATTTAGGTAAGTAAACTCTTAGAATTTCTCTCCAACTAAACTAGATTAATCAAATTCAAAGCAGTAATGTTACCAACATGTATTCTAAAATTCTAAGAATGATGGAATGGTGTCCTACCTTAATAGCAAACATACTATGAAGGAAGACCATGCGACTGCTTTGAGGAATTGGAAAAAGGACCCAGTTTTGGATGGTCCCATCCTCTTTGCTGTGTTTTTCCAGGGGACGGAATTGTTTGCAAACCAGGATCATAGGACATGGTAGAGCAACATACATAAGTCTCTTCTTTCCGGGATGTTGAAACCTGTTGCCATGATGGGGCTTATTTAGATCTTTGCCCTTCGTCTTGGTGTATGTTATTGTTCTACATCATGGAATGCTATTGAATTTATGCAGTAATGGATAAGAAAGAAAGGCAATTCAGAATGTTTTGAAATTAAAAAAGCAAAAATCCCCAAAATTGTATTAGAGTAGTTATAAAAATAACTGATTTAGTAGTTCTCATTTATTATAGACTAAACAACAGCTTGAACTACTACTTTCAATGCAACTTTAGAAGAAAATGTAATAATTTTATTACAACTAAGTTGTAATTAAAACAACAAATCTTTTAAGAATTATGGGAAACCTCAGTTAAACAGAAAGATTAACAAAGTGGATATTATCCAGATTTAAGTATTCAGCTAGTGATGGTGGTCCTGTCAATAAGACTCCCAAAATTAGTAAATTATGACAATATATTTTTCAAGTATTCTACTTGCATTGGCCAAATTTAGAATAGACTTCTACTTATTTGTTTTCAAAACATATTCTGGTGTTGACAGTCTATTGTTGGTGTATTTAGCTGCATCCTAGCTGCCTCTTGGTACCTTTCATTGTGATCTCTGTATGTCTGAGGGAGTCAGGCTATTGAAATCAATTAAGCTCCCAATAAAAATGTGTATGATAAGTTTTAACCCACAGAGTTCTTGAGATTTCAGGCTTAAAAGAAGCACCTGTTATAATATAATTATAGCTAAGGTTTATTGATTATTAAAAAAAAGATAAGAATAATGGTAATGTGGATTACACAATATATAAAAACCCAAGCCACATTCATTTAACAATGTATAATGTATGGAAAGGAGCATTATCTAGGATGTTGGTCATACTTGTTCAATGATTGTCCTTCAAATAATACTTTAGAATACCTTCACACATCTATATTTTAAAATCTTTGCGATTTTTTTTTAATTATTATTATAGAGGCTATTTTTTCAGGCTTCTGGATTCAACTCTACAAAGTCATAGAAATTGCTAAAAAATTAACAACTGCTATTCGTATAATAAATTTTTGCAGTTGGTACAATATCAAGATTAACCACATTACCTTCCCACATGAGTCATCAGACTTTTCTACACATTGTGAAATAGGCAGAAATTTTGAGGACAATTTTTACCTAGTAAAACTATCAAAAAGACTAAGGGTGACATCTATGTAACTTGGCATCTACACTCTGGTTCTAAATGGATAAGAGGAGTGTATTGATGAAAGTGTTATGCACCAAACATTTTGGTGCATAGAGTGTTATCGCACCAAACTTCAAAAGTGTCGTGTCTAGTGCAGATTGCGCCAAGTTTGGCATACGACTTTTAATACATCTATAGAACAGTGCACTGGCAATTTTTGGGCACAATACATGGCAAAAGATGGTGCAGGTTCCTTTACACATGTCACACTAAGTATTTATAAAAATCACTGTTATCTTTACCAGTACCGTACATACTCGAGTATAAGCCGACCCGAGTATAAGCCGAGACACCTACTTTTGCCCCAAAAAATGGGAAAACTTATTGACTCAAGTTTAAGCCTAGGGTAGAAACTGCAGGGGCTACTGGTAAATTTTACGAATAATAATGGATACCAATAAAATTACATAGGCACTTTAATGCCCCCCATAGGCAATTATAGGCAGATATATGGCCCTATATGCAGGTATAGGCAGGTATATGTCCCAAAAGGCACGTATATGGTCCCATAGGCATGTAATAGGCAGTTATATGTCCCCCATAAGCAGATTATAGGCAGGTATATGGCCCCATACGCAGGTAATAGGCAGGTATATGTCCCCCATAAGCAGATTATAGGCAAGTATATTGCCCCATAGGCAGGTATAGGGCAAGCTGTAGGCAGGGTATAGGGGCGGCTGTAGGCAGGTATAGGGCAGGTGTAGGCAGCTGTAGGCAGGTGTAGGGCAGGTATAAGCAGCTGTAGGCAGGTATAGGGCAGGTATAGGGCCGGCTGTAGGAAGGTATAGGGCCGGCTGTAGGCAGGTATAGGGCAGGTATGGGCAGCTGTAGGCAGTTATAGGGCAGGTATAGGTAGCTGTAGGCAGGTATAGGGCCGGTATAGGGCCAGCTGTAGGCAGGTATAGGGCAGGTTTAGGGCCGGCTGTAGGCAGGTATAGGGCAGGTATAGGGCCAGCTGTAGGCAGGTATAGGGCAGTTATAGGCAGCTGTAGGCAGGTATAGGGCAGGTTTAGGGCCGGCTGTAGGCAGGTATAGGGCCAGCTGTAGGCAGGTATAGGGCAGGTATAGGCAGCTGTAGGCAGGTATAGGGCAAGTATAGGGCCGGCTGTAGGCAGGTATAGGGCAGGTATAGGCAGCTGTAGGCAGGTATAGGGCAGGTATAGGGCCGACTGTAGGCAGGTATAGGGCAGGTATAGGCAGCTGTAGGCAGGTATAGGGCAGGTATAGGTAGCTGTAGGCAGGTATAGGGCAGGTATAGGGCCAGCTGTAGGCAGGTATAGGGCAGGTATAGGGCCGGCTGTAGGCAGGTATAGGGCAGGTATAGGGCCGGCTGTAGGCAGGTATAGGGCAGGTATAGGCAGCTGTAGGCAGGTATAGGGCAGGTATGGGCCAGCTGTAGGCAGGTATAGGGCAGGTATGGGCAGCTGTAGGCAGTTATAGGGCAGGTATAGGTAGCTGTAGGCAGGTATAGGGCAGGTATAGGGCCAGCTGTAGGCAGGTATAGGGCAGGTATAGGGCCGGCTGTAGGCAGGTATAGAGCAGGTATAGGGCCAGCTGTAGGCAGATATAGGGCAGGTATAGGCAGCTGTAGGCAGGTATAGGGCAGGTATGGGCAGCTGTAGGCAGGTATAGGGCAGGTATAGGTAGCTGTAGGCAGGTATAGGGCAAGTATAGGGCTGGCTGTAGGCAGGTATAGGGCAGGTATAGGCAGCTGTAGGCAGGTATAGGGCAGGTATAGGGCCGGCTGTAGGCAGGTATAGGGCAGGTATAGACAGCTGTAGGCAGGTTTAGGGCAGGTATGGGCAGCTGTAGGCAGGTATAGGGCAGGTATGGGTAGCTGTAGGCAGGTATAGGGCAGGTTTAGGGCCAGCTGTAGGCAGGTATAGGGCAGGTATAGGGCCGGCTGTAGGCAGGTATAGGGCAGGTATAGGGCCGGCTTTAGGCAGGTATAGGGCAGGTATAGGCAGCTGTAGGCAGGTATAGGGCAGGTATGGGCAGCTGTAGGCAGGTATAGGTTAGGTATGGGCAGCTGTAGGCAGGTATAGGGTAGGTATAGGTAGCTGTAGGCAGGTATAGGGCAGGTATAGGGCCGGCTGTAGGCAGGTATAGGGCATGTATAGGCAGCTGTAGGCAGTTATAGGGCAGGTATAGGGCCGGCTGTAGGCCGGTATAGGCAGCTGTAGGCAGATATAAGGCAGATATAGGCAGGCTGTATGCAATAATATCAAAATAAAAAAACAAACAATCACTTACCTGGATCCCCGCTGCTCCATCTCCCGCGCTCTCAGCTCTGCTCTGTCTTCTTGCCGGCACAGGCGGGTGACGTTATCAGGCCGCGCACGCAGCGTGATGACATGCACGCTGCTGTGCCGGGAGCTCCGGACAGCCGCGAGTCTGCGGTCGCCCGGAGGCCACTGCGGAGCACGGAGCGCTCGCTCTCTGCCCCGCAGTGGTATCCCTTCACCTATATGCGACTCCTCCGGAGCGCATATAGGTGAAGGAATTGCGGACAGTGCCCGGGCCAGCGCAGCGCCCGGACACTGTGCACTGTACTCGGCATTCAGCTATATGTGCTCCCTGAGGAGCCGCATATAGCTGAAGTGTCCCTGTCGGCGACCGGGCCATCGCAGTGCCCGAGCGCCGACAGTGACTCCAGTATAAGCCGAGGGGAGATTTTTCAGCACATTTTTTGTGCTGAAAAACTCGGCTTATACTCGAGTATATACGGTATCTATAAAAGTTAATGTTACACATCAATATATTGTTATAAATGACAGCATATCTTGGATGACTGTATTGATGGTAAATAAATCCAAGGCTAGCATCTGCAAATGGTTTTTTTTTTATTCAGAAATGAATCCCAGTACACAAAAGCAATGTTTTGACTCGATTAGTGGAACATGTGCATGCTTTTGTATTTATGGTAAAGTCCTCCAGATACTAAAACTGACCCTCAGGGCTGGCAGTAGGCTTATGTGGGATGAAGTCACATTGGGCCAAGTTATACCTCAACTACTAACTATGACAGTTTTGTCACTTTTTTCTGTTTTTTTTTTATCTTTGCAATGCCATACAGGTGTAAAGCTATCAGTTCAAAAAACCATTTATCTTAAGACTATTGGGATTCTGGAATGATGAGACCAAGAGACATGTTTTTGGAACTGATGGCTTCAAAACCGTATGGCATTGCAATGTCCTTATGGCCTAATGGCAGTGTACTTATATCGGGCTGCATGAGTGCTGCTGGTTTTAGGTAGCTAAATTTCATTTATGGTATCGTGAATTCACATGCTGTCATCACATCGTACCCTTGGTGGTCTTGTACTTTTACAATATGACAACAATCCAAAATACACATCTAAGGCCACGTTTTCTTTTCTGATGAAGAACATGGTGAAAGTAAATCAGTGGCAAACTATGTCTCCAGATCTGAACCCAATCTATGGAAAGCCCTGAAGAGACGAGTTTAGCATCACTCTCCATGCATCATCCAGGCTCTAAAAGAGGTCGTTCTTGAAGAATGGAAAAAGATAGATGTTGCAATATGACTTTGTGCTGTCCTTTAAAATCATGGAATGATACAAAATACTAGATGCAGTAGTATTTTGAGGTGAGGTGCATCCATGTTTGCAATTAATTTGAGTAAAACTGCAGATTTTGTAATCGAAGTTATATTACTAACCTTACTTTCATGCTATAGGTTAAAAAATGTTCTATAACACTCAGTCTTGTCAAAATGTTGGCAATTGTTCTTGTGTTCAGTGAGATGCTGATTAGTCTGTTTGGCTACAAGATGCCGTTGTCTTGAAAGTATAACCTACAGTGAAGGAAATAAGTATTTGATCCCTTGCTGATTGTGTAAGTTTCCCCACTGACAAAGACATGAACAGTCTATAATTTTAAGGGTAGATTCATTTTAACATTAAGAGATAGAATATCCAAAATAAAATCCAGAAAATTACATTGTATAAATTATGTAAATGTATCTGCATTCTTTAGTGAGAAACAAGTATTGCATCCCTCTGGCAAACAAGACTTTATGCGTGGTGGCAAAACACTTGTTGGCAAGCACAGTAGTCAAACGTTTTTTGTAGTTGATGATGAGGTTTGCGCACGTCAGGAGGAATTTTGGTCCACTCCTCTTTGCAGATCATTTCCTAAATCATTAAGATTTTGAGGTTGTTGCTTGGCATCTCGGAGCTTCAAATCCCTCCATAAGTTTTCTGTAGGATTAAGGTCTGAAGACTGGCTAGGCCACTCCATGACCTTAATGTGCTTCTTTTTGCATCACTCCTTTGTTGCCTTGGCAGTTCTGGGTCATTGTCTTGCTGGAAGACCCAGCCACGACCCATTTTTAATGTCCCAGCGGAGGGAAGGAGGTTGTCGCTAAGGATTTTACAGTACATGGCTCCATCCATTCTCCCATTGATATGGTCAAAGTAGTCCTGTGCCCTTAGTAGAGGAACACCCCCAAAACATAATGTTTCCACCTCCATGCTTGACAGTGGGGATGGTGTTCTCTGGGTCATAGACAGTATTTTTCTTCCTCTAAACATGGCAAGTTAATACCAAAGAGGTAAATTTTTGTCTTATCTGACCATAGCACATTCTCCCAATAACTCACAGATTTATCCAGGTGTTCATTGGCAAACTTCAGACGTGCCTTCACATGTGACTTCTTGAGCAGGGGGACCTTGTGGGTACTGCAGGATTTTAAACCATTACAGTGTAATGTGTTACCAATGGTTTACTTGGTGACTGTGGTCCCAGCTACCATGAGATCATTAACAAGTTCCCCTCCGTATAGTTTTAGGCTCATCTCTCACCTTCCGCATGTTGCCCCAGATCCATGTCGATTGAAAGTCATTTTTTATTTCTTTCATTTTCTTACTATTGAACCAACAATTGTCTCCTTATCACCCATTGTCTTACTTATGGTTTTGTAGCCCATTCCAGCTTTGTGCAGGTCTATGATTTATTCCCTATATAGGAAAAATTAGGTTGCACTCCACTTGATTAGAAAAACTCCTAAATTTTTATTTTTATTTTTACAAAAAAACTTCAATCATTCAAAATGCCAATTGTTAGAAGGCCGACTTCATACATGGTGATCCATATAGTTTATCAAAGACTTTAGTAACAGAGTAGAACATTTCGATCTAATCAGATCTTTTTCAACAAAAATCTCCCTTCTTTACATTTCACTTATTTTCAATGGTATATGGTATATCCTTAGCGGATCAGCACATGTACCGATGCGCATATGAAACGAATGATAATATGGGGGTAACGAAAAAAAATAATTAAATCAATAAAATCATGTTTACTTCTTTATTTTCGTTGCACCCATACTATTGATCCTTGGCTAACGAAAATAAAGAAATAAACATGAATTTATTGATTTTTTTTTTTCGTTACCCCCATATTATTATTCATTTTATATACACATCAGGACCCCTTCTGTAGTCTTATAATTTGATTTCAGATTGCATTAGAAAACCCATAGGAGCGTCGCTCGCTCTCCCATTGGTCCAAATAACGGCGCCTCTTTTAACTTAGCCAATCACAGAGCACGCTCAGAATTTCTTTTCCCCATAGAACTCTATGAGAAAGTAGCTCGCGCTCTGATTGGCTAAGCTGGACGAGCCCCCGCCGCTTCAACCAATCAGCTCGTTTCTGCATTTTTACTGTATTTTGAACTGTCCCGACTTGGAATATGATTGGTCAATTTTTCTCCATAGGATATAATGGGACATTGCCGCTCCTATTCTGATTGGTCAATTCTTCTCCATAGGTTATAATGGGACATTGTCGCTCCTATTCTGATTGGCTGGTTTATGCCGACCAATGAGAATAGCTTAAACAATTTGAATTATTGTATTTCCCGGCAATTCTCTCTATTGCAATTCCCTATGTAGCGCCGGTCTCGGCGACAAACGCGTTGTTCGAGGTTTTAACTGATTTATTTTTAGAGAAGGTTTCAGCGCTTTATCTGATAATGTTTTACACTTAATAAAAATTATTTTTTTATTCATACTTCATGCCGCACGGCGCTGAGCGCCGAGATTTCAGAGCACCCATCTCTCCATAGACTATAATGGGAGAAGTAGCTCGCGCTCTGATTGGCTGGGATATCCAAGCCACCGCTAGCTCAGCCAATCAGCTCTTTTCTGTCTTTTTACTGTATTTTGAACTGTCCCGCCTTTGATTTTGATTGGTCCAAACTTCTCCATAGGTTATAATGGGACTTTGTTGCTCTTATTCTGATTGGTTAATACTCCTTCATAGGTTAGCATGGGCCACTGTCGCTCCTATTCTGATTGGACCAAACTTCTCCATAGGACATAATGGGTCTTTGTCGCTCCTATTCTGATTGGCTGGCTTCTGCCGACCAATGAGAATAGCTTAAACAATTTGAATTACTGTATTTCCCGGCAATTCTCTCTATTGCAATTCCCTATGTAGCGCCGGTCTCGGCGACAAACGCGTTGTTCGGGTTTTTAACTGTTTTATTTGTAAAGAAGGGTTCGGCTCTTTATCTGATAATGTTTTACACTTAATAAAAATGATTTTTTGATTAATACTTCATGCCGCACGGCGCTGAGAGCCGAGATTGCATTGCGCCCATCTCTCCATAGACTATAATGGGAGAAGTAGCTCACGCTCTGATTGGCTGGGATTGCCAAGCCCCCGCTAGCTCAGCCAATCAGCTCTGTTCTGTCTTTTTACTGTATTTTGAACTATCCCGCCGTGGATTCTGATTGGTCTAAACTTCTCCATAGACTAGAATGGGTCTCTGTCGCTCCTATTCTGATTATCTGAGCTAGCCAAGTCCCCGGTAGCTTAACCAATCAGCTCTTTTCAGCATTTTTACTGTATTTTGAACTATCCCGCCGTGGATTCTGATTGGTCTAAACTTCCCCATAGGTTTTAATGGTTCACTGTCGCTCCTATTCTGATTGACCGGTTTATGCCGACCAATCAGAATAGCTTTCTGAATTTGAATTACTGTATTTCCCGGCAATTTCCAATATCCTAATTCTTGAATTAGGATATTGGAAAGTGATTTTGTTTTATGTATTTTTTATTTTTTAGGTTTCAGTTCTTTTCCTGAGAATGTTGAACGCCTTTATAAAGGCGATTTTTGATTCAGACTCCGCACCGACATCTGGAATGATTTCTCGCTGTTTTCCAGCCTGTCTCGCATCGGAACTGTTTTTCGGCACAGTCCCGCACAGCGCCTAAGTGCCGCACTGCGCCCATGTCCCCGCACTGTGCCCCACACACACTGGCGAGGCGCAGGAAACTTTTGCCCGCATGTATGAGTGCGCTACCTCCGGCGGCGAATCATAGGCGCAGCCCCACACTGCGCCTCGGTCCCCGCACTGCGCCTAACACACTGGCCAGGCGCGGCAGACTTTTCCCCGCATGTATGACCGCACTACCTCCGGCGCCGAATCATAGGCGCAGCGCCGCACTGCGCCTCGGACTCGCACTGCGCCTAACACACTGGCGAGGCGCGGCGGACTTTACATGCTATGTATGAGCGCGCCCCGGCCCCGACATAAATCAGGTGCAGATTCCGCCGGAAAACTGGCGGAAAGGTGCGCCCCGACCCGACGGGATTCATACATGTGGCCCTAAGTCTCCACAAGAGCAAGAAATCCAGCATAGTCACCTTCTAAAGGTAGCACTTGTAGGTAATAGGATATAATAACTAGCAAATAGCCCACATAGAAATCTATTTACTAAGGACTTTTAAATAATTAAAATAATTGCATGATTAATATAATAGCAAGATAAGCAATAGAAAGGAAATCATTGTTTCCCACAGTACAATATATAACTTCCTTAAACCATTTCATTCCTATATGCTAATTAAGTCCATTTCAACTCTTCATTTAATCATGCAATTATACTATTGTACTCTGCATGCACTCATATATACAAAAAACGCATTGATGAAGAACATGTTTCTTCAGTATGTCACAAATCCTATAAAGAAACTATTTTCACGCTTCAATTCAATTGCCATGGCTATAAACAGTGAAGACATAAAATAAGATGACTGTTAGCTATAAGAACAGAAAGCATATCTTTGGATGTATTGTGAATCAGTCTTAAGATTGAATTGTAAGAAGTCAAAAGTGCCCGGTAGCCTTTTGCTGACTGGATTCTGAATAGAACTTATTGTAAAAGTTATGTAATCTCTGGTACAGTAAACGTTTATCTTGAGAATTATTGATGATTCTATTTTAGCCACTCCTTAAATAGAGAATGTGGGAGTATAAATAGTATACTTAGAATGTCTTTTTTATTGGTCTGAATTTGAACTTGTGTACCTCCCATTTGAAGGAATTACAGTGGAGCCACATTTTAGATTTGTACAAGTAAATCTGTCCTACAAAAAGCAGAGGAAAGTGACAAAAATAGTCAGCAAAGCTAATAAAATGGAAACATTCTTCTATCCATATTAAATAACTGTAGTAACGTCATTGTTGGCTGGTATTATAAGTTGTCTTTGCACAGTACTGTAGATAATTATATTAAGTACTGTGTAAAAATGTTAGGAGTTAGGTGTTAGGTGTGGAAAAATGCTGCAAAGTAAGAATGTTTTCCAAATAGAACTGGTAACAGTTTATTTTTATCAATTAATAAAATTCAAAGTGAATAAAAAAAGAATAACCAAAATCAAATCAATATTTGGTGTGATAGGGAAATACCCCTAGGCCAAGGATTAAAGTGTTAAATGATCTAACTAGTTTTCTTACCTTGAAAGAAAGTGTTTGTAATTCTCAACCAGTTGAAATGATCTATTCCTCTATTGGACACTGATTGCAACTGGTAAGTATTGTTTATTAGTATGGCGGTTTAGATAAGTTGTTTTAATATGTCAGCACTTAATTTCTGGTGTTCATAAGGCTATAAAATTCTTTCAGTTTGATAAGACACCAATCTTGCTAGTTAATAACCAAAACAATTGGTAGATGACTATAGAAAGACCCACTCAGCAAAACAGCCTGGTCTTAGTATTCAAAAGAACAGTGAACAATTATTTTAGACAAGGGGTTTTCATATACCTCGCAAATATCTAGAAATTACCAAAATTGAACATTGGGTTATGTGTAGCAAAACAATTACTAAAAGGTCACCACCTACCTATCAGAAGGTTGTAACCAATAGTACTGTATTTTGAATAAATGAAGCCAAGTTGTAATATGAAATAATGATTATTCTGTTACTATTACCATGCCTCTGAGCACCTGCATAAAAATCTCTGTTTTGTAAATTAAAATAAAAAAGAAAGAAGGAATCTGAATCTGCATGATGTCAGATGTCATTTTCCCGCTCTAAACAGGAACTTGGAAACCAACACAACGAGGGTTATCGTTTGAGCTGCTCGTGCTGTTCAGCTAATTTTTTCAGATTGAGTTTGAAATCCAGGGGCGTGTCACTCCTGTCAACAGGCGTGTCTCTCCTCCCAGGAGGCGTGTCTCCCCTCACTGAAGAACTGTGACATCATCATTTTTGTTTAAAGCAGGGGATGCAGAAGGTTGTTTGGATATAACAGCTCTGTAGCCTCCTGCATGCTTATGTCTGCAGCCTTGAGGCTCCAAACTCCAGCAAGCACCTGTCATATGTCTTAGTTTACACACAACTGAAAGCCAGCAGCTGTTACTTCTAGTGGTTTTCATCCAAATTGTACTGACAACAGGCAGAGATCTTTACTCAACTACAAATGTCAGCTTCAAGTAAAGATCTCTGCTTCCTGTCAGTGACATGTGAGTGAAAACGATGGGGGGAGAAGCATATCAGCTTTGAGAGAAGTCCCTGCTCAGCTCGTAGCTGACTTGGGCTGGTGGTGCAGAGGTAGAACAGTGATAGACTATTGCTTTTACAATGAAGGGGTTTGGAGTTCTAGTCTCTCACAGGGTATATATTTTTTTCCCCCTAAATTCTACACATATGTAGAGAGACCTAAAATATATATGTTAATCTCTATAATGATATATATACACATACAGGGCTCCCCTATATCATTTCTCATCCCCCAGAATATATGCATTGTATCACGTATGTTGGAAGTGCTTGGTGTGACTGCAAGGATGGGACACTATATAGGGGAGCTTTATGTGTGTATATGAGTAAAATTATAGATGTTTACACATATATTTTCATATCTTTACATATGTGTACAAATTTTGAAGAAAAAAAAAAAAAGATACTGATGGGGCTTGAACTCCTAACCTCTGTTTTGCAGAACTGATCAGCTAAGCACTGCTCTATACAAGCAGCTTATGCAGACACAGTGTTGAATCCTTATGGTATACACTACATGTGATGACGTCATAAGGAGGTGGGGCTTGCAATCGATCTGAGGAACAGAACGCCTTCTTTTCCAAGTAGCAGCTTAAGGACTGGATCTGTGAGGAGGTTAATCAACCTCTTGGCAAAAGCCCCTTAAACAGCCAGTAATTGCCCAGAACATTGACCCTAAAGCTGGGAGATGTACATAGAGCCAGCAGACTTTGGTTCGATTTTAACAGCTCAGTGGGGAGTAAACACAGAGTGTGCAAGCAGCCAATCACAGCACAGGGGGCGTGTCCGGGTGTTTCCTGTCTGGGGGCGTATCCCAACAGGCTGAATGAAATGTCAGCCAGCCAATCACAGTGCAGGGGGCGTGTCTAGGGTGTGAGAATCGACCAGGGGGCGTTCTGACCAGCAACAGCAGAAATAAAAGACAGTTTTACAGAGAAGCTCATATCTGCTAAACCAAGTGACAGAGGTAATGCAACCCAATTACAAAAGTGCTTATTTTTACTGTCCCCATAATCTGAGACATGATCTTTGTAACGATAAAACCCCTTTAAGGGGAATTTTTTGGCTTTATCAATTATGGCGCCCAAAATGGGGCTACCCTGAAACAGAGAGTGAGACCCCACAAAGCCTTGATTTTAACCCCTTCCTGCAGCTTAGTCATAATTTTATGTCTCTTCATTTTTTCCCCACACTCCAAGAGCCATCACTTTTTTTTTTTTTTAATCTACATAGACATATAAGGGCTCTTTTTCTGCAGGACAAGATGTACTTTTTGATTGTGCCATTGATGATACATTAGATTGTACCGGGAAACTGTAAAAAAAAAATCAAAGTGGGGTGAAATGTAAAAAACCGTTCTTGTGCCATGTTTGTGTGAGTTTTGTTTGGTGTGGAATTAATTATGTATTATTAGTAGTCTTCTGGGTGGTATGATACTAAAAATTTAGCGTTTTTGTTATGTTTCAGTACTTTTAAGAAAAAATCAAACCAGTATCTATTTCGTACATTTGTGCTACAGTGCCAATAGCTAACTATAGAGAGGGCTCATTTTTTGCAGGTTGAGGTGGAGTTTTTATTGGTTCCATTTTGGAAAACATCTCTAATATTTTTAAACTTTTTTATACTTTTCAAACTTTTTCCTTTTTACATATACAAGCATTCTGTCTAGGGTACTTGATCACTAGGAGGTTCGATCCCTTGCACACCCTTCAGTATTATGTAAATATTGCTGAGGAGTGAATCAAGATGGTGGGTCTATTACTTCCTGCCTGAGGCAGGAAGTAATGGAAGTGCTAGCATAACGGCTATGGAAGCCTTTATTAGGCTTCCAGCTGCCATGGTCAGCGATCAGCAACATGATCACCAGGACATCTAAAAAGTTTAACTGTAGGGATCAGCAGTTATCAGCTGAGACCCACCGCTTATGGAGGAGACTCAGACTTTTTATATCAGGGAAAATTGTAAAAAAAAAATATATAGCTTTTCACATTTATTTAGTAACACGAGTGGTGCAAAAATAAGTTTTGTAATTGTGTCACTTTTCATCATGGACATTTATACTGTATATAGATGACATAATTTTAGAGTTGTTGGAGGTAGGGCCAAAAGTTGCGTTTGGGCTAATTAGTATTAATTAAAAGTTTATTTTGTGTTTTAAAAAAGAATATATTTTATTTCACATATTGTGCCCCCCACAAGGTTAGATAAAGACCTTTGAGGGATGGCAGGGGGCATTTTAACATTCCTTTTCTCTCTAATTTCCCCCCGATATATTATCTCTAGTTACCGGGAAAATGCATGTGAAATACATCCCCTACACTAACTGCAAACCTGATCTGGGTCTGTTAAGATCAAGGCGCTCTTGCAGTTACCGAGCCCCAGCGGTCAACTGATCCCTGGATCAGGAAGTAGGAAACCAACAGGTTTCTTGCCTGTCTGTGTTTACAGCACTCATTGAATATAATGCTTAACTACAATTTGCCTAAGGCAACTAATACCATAATTTTCTTTACCGTTACCCAGACCAAGTTACTATATTTATAAATAAAATCTAACTTTATCAACTCATTGTTATAAATCATTAAAATAGTAATACAGTAAGCGCTCAAGCGATCATGAGAACCCAGACACCTGTCAGTAGTAACGAGTAGAGAGACACTTTGCCTTAACCTAAAAAATGAATATTAAAGCCCCCTCGACATGTTTTGGCACTTTTGTGGTGTCAATCAGAAAGGCAGGGATGGTAATAAACCGTCCCTATCTTCTCAGTATAGAGCCCAGCTATTACTGAGCTTGCTCTTTACCCATACGGCTGCGCTCTCTCAAATGTTCAAGACCAACCGTACAGAGTTAAACTGCCACCACCATGAAGTTTAGATCGGTAAGCAGTCTGCAAGTAGTAAAGTCAAGCACTTCTATATCTAAAATCAGAGATACAGTAAAAATAATTGTTTATTTCTATTTCTAAGAACAAAAGAAAATTTACACTGTGCTTTTTTCTGTATATAACATAGACAGTGTTTTTTCATACTAAATTTATCAATCTGTTAATAAAAGAAAGCTAACCATTTAAATTTGCAACACCTGCAAAAAAATACAGTATGTGTGATTTTAGATTGTATCCAAATTGCATCTTTCTATTTTGGGGAAATTTGCATATCTCCAAGAATCTGTTCTGATTAATTGCTATATTACTTCTATTTATAAAGGCTGAAGCTCCAAATCTCCTTCTTTGTTTTACACATTCATAAAGTTAAGTGACACAATTCTGGCTGTCTGCAACCACCACAAGGGGAAGCTTTTTAAACTTTCCAATAGGCCAGTCTGTGCAAAGCATTTATTAGAGATTTAAATTCTCCCCATGAAGGTCAATTTACCTCATTAACGTCTCTGGGGGATAAATAGATTCATAGCTTCTTAAGTCTCTGTGGTAAATTGGATTTTGTTTGCAGGTCATTGATTTCTGTGAAAATGCAGCACTTCCTGAATCAGGCATCTATTGACTCATCTCTAACTATAGGCAGTCTATAAGCAGTAGACTGAAAACATTCCCAAATCAGTGTTATTTTATTTTGTCATAGTGGCAGAACATTCTGAAATGTATTAAGATACTGCACTACTAAAGCCACAGTAAATCTCTGTATTGACATTTTTTTTTCTTTCCAAAAAATTGTTGCTTATTCCTTGGGATCAGCACTTCACATGTTGACAATGGTTTGTAGTAGGAAACAACATTGTGGCAAAAATGGACTGATAAAAGAGTCCCTCATACTGTCATATTTTCTGTAATATTTTGTTATATTCATACATACAGAAGAATGTGTCATAACCTCCTATAGAAAAACATCTTGCAGTGTAAAAAAGGAGACATTTTTGTCTTTTTTTTGTTGCCTTTTTGTCTTCATTTTTGTTGCACATGAGGTAGTGGCCTTTGTCACTGTATTTTGCTGTGATTTCAGAGGTGTGACTCATGAAGATGGGGCTTGGCCTAGTTGGTTGTGACAGTTTTGCATTTTCTTTTTCAATTTCTTAAATAAAAACTTGTCCAATGATGTAGACCATCATATTTCATAAGTGTATTAAATACTTCTACTGAGACCTGTTCTTTTTTCAATTTGACACTGGTTTGACCGAATGTAAAAAAAATTCAGGTTCAAAACGTCCCATAAAATGTAAGATATCCAGCAAAATGAAGTTTTGGATACATTACACTTTATTGAGGAAGTATTTTGTGCAAGATCCTTCAGCTGTGTATTGAAAATTGCTGGCTACATGTATTATTGCTTAGTTCAAGACATCACAAACCAAAATTTTTGTGCACTGAACTTAACTCTAAGGCCATGTTCACACGGCTTAAAATGGGCCGTATTTCGGTCCATAATTACGTGCCGAAGTGCGCAAATTACGGGCTGAAAACAGCCCATTCATTACGGTAATCCACAGTTCTCATAGAGAACTATGGATTACGTCTCCTCTCCCTGCTCGGCGAATCCGCCGGGCGGGGAGATAAGTGACATGTGAATTACCAGCGGCGTATACGCGCCGCTGGTAATGCAAGTCAATGGGCCGCGAAGTTCCGGCCCCCCGCTCACTCCCCCGCTCCCGCCCCGCCCCCGTCCACACGGCGTAATTGCGGGGCGTAATTACGTCCCGCAGTTAAGCCGTGTGAACCTAGCCTAACTGTAATCCTAACTGCATCTGTATTCCTAACTCAAAGTAACAGTTAGGGTTTTCAATGGCTTTTAACGGTTAACTACCGCTCCATGGTGCTTCTGGTCTGGTGCATCTCAGAGTTATTTTCAGCCCAATGTCACTTCTGGACTGGAATTGATGTCGGACCAGAAGTGATACCGGGCTTAGATCCCTGCTGATCTCCAAGTGTTGAAGAGCAGTAAATTAACCTTTACAAAAGAGTGAAAAGCCCTGATCATAACTGAAACTTTGGATTAGAGTTACAGTTACAATGTGTTTTTAGGATGAGTATGTTTTAGAATTAGGGTTAAAGTATGTTCATACTACATTTTTGGATGCGTTTTCGATCCAAAAAAGTGTGCTGCATGTTTGGATGCGGCAGAAACGCACCTTATAGTTTTAAATAGGGGGGTTTTCAGAATTGTTCAAAGCATGCAGCCAGCTTCCAAACACTGGATGAAGGGGAGCTCAGGTAGACAGTAATCAGAGCCATAAGGGAGTTGTTGTCTCCCAAACTGGTCTTTTAAATAGATGGATTAACTTTTTTTCATGTATATGCAACTTTCTATGTGCATTGATATATATTTTTTTAACAATGCAAGAAATAAAGACATGGATTTTTAAAAGGAACTATTCATCTGGCTGAGCTCCCCTTCATCCAGTGTTTGGAAGCTGGCTGCACGCTTTGAACAGTGATACGATATGGATGGGTTAATCCTTCGGCCGTGACTCCACTGGAGACAGGAGAGATCTGGATGAGCTGATACACACTTTGGGCGACATGTATGATCGGGCTTTTCGCCTGTTTTTGGAGTAACCTGCGCCTCCCGGCCCAAATCCCCCTGACGGACGCAGGGATGCAGTGTTAGGCGCAGTGTTCGCTACTTTCAGCTGCGCCCCGCATGAAGGGGGGGCAATGGGCGCGGTGTTGGCGCGCTGTAGGCGTACCGGGGCGGGAAGCGGCGCGCTCGAAAACTCCGAGGCATGTACGATCGCGAGTCGGCAAAGTGCGGCGCATTGCAGCACTCGGCAGCTCCGACAGGCAGACCTGGTTTGTTTTGGTCTAAATGCTCCGGCGGAGGCGAAGTGAAGCAAGAACGGAACATGCAAGGAAACATATAGAAGATAGCAACAGAAATCTCGGCGCTCAGCTCTGTGCGGCATGGAGCATGATTCCAAAAAAATCGCCTTTATAAAGGTGGAAAACATTCACAGAAAAGAGCACAAACTTCAAAAAAAAAAACTACATAAAAAAAATCACTTTCCAAAAATCTAGAACGGCGCAATATCAAGAATTAGGATATTGGAAATTGCCGGGAAGTACAATACTTCAAACTCTGAAAGCTATTCTCATTGGTCGGCAGAAACCGGCCAATCAGAATAGGAGCGACAGTGAACCCTTAAAACCTATGGAGAAGTATTGACCAATCAGAATCAAAGGCGGGACAGTTAAAAATACAGTAAAAATGCAGAAAAGAGCTGATTGGCTGAGCTAACGGGGGCTTGGCTATCCCGGCCAATCAGAGCGCAAGCTACTTCTCCCATTGTAGTCTATGGAGAGATCGGCGCAATGCAATCTCGGCTCTCAGCGCCGTTTGGCAAGGAGTATGATTAAAAAACTCATTTTTATTAAGTGTAAAACATTATCAGATAAAGCGCTGAAACCTTCTATAAAAATAAATCAGTTAAATCCCGAACAACGCGTTTGTCGCCGAGACTGGCACTACATAAGGAATTGCAACATAGAGAATTGCCAGGAAATACAGTAATTCAAATTGTTTAAGCTCTTCTCATTGGTCGGCATAAACCAGCCAATCAGAATAGGAGCGACAGTGGCCCATTATATCCTATGGAGGAGTATTGACTAATCAGAATAGGAGCGACAGGGACCCATTCTAACCTATGGAGAAATATTGACCAATCATATTCAAAGGCGGGACAGTTCAAAATACAGTAAAAATGCAGAAAAGAGCTGATTGGCTGAAGCGGCGGGGGCTCGTCCAGCTTAGCCAATCAGAGCACGAGCTACTTTCTCATAGAGTTCTATGGGGAAAAGAAATTCCGAGCGAGTTCTGTGATTGGCTAAGTTAAAAGAGGCGCGGTTATTTGGACCAATGGGAGAGCGAGCGACGCTCCTATGGGTTTTCTAATGCAATCTGAAATAAAACTGTACATGGCCGAAATCAAATGATAAGACTACAGAAGTTGTCCCAATGTGTATATAAAATGAATAATAATATGGGGGTAAAGAAAAAAAAAATTAATTCACTAAAATCATTTGTATTTCTTTATTTTCGTTACACCAATACTTTTGATCCTTGGCTAACGAAAATAAAGAAATAAACATGATTTTATTGAATAAATTTTTTTGTCATTACCCCCATATTATTATTCATTTTATATACAGATCGGTACAACTTCTGTACTCTTATCATTTGATTTCGGCCATGTACAGTTTTATTTCAGATTGCATTAGAAAACCCATAGGAGCGTCGCTCGCTCTCCCATTGGTCCAAATAACCACACCTCTTTTAACTTAGCCAATCACAGAGCTCGCTCGGAATTTCTTTTCCCCATAGAACTCTATGAGAAAGTAGCTCGCGCTCTGATTGGCTAAGCTGTACGAGACCCCGCCGCTTCAACCAATCAGCTCTTTTCTGTCTTTTTACTGTATTTTGAACTGTCCCACCTTTGAATATGATTGGTCAATATTTCTCCATAGGTTAGAATGGGTCCCCGACGCTCCTATTCTGATTGGTCAATTCTCCTCCATAGGTTAGAATGGGCCACTGTTGCTCCTATTCTGATTGGCTGGTTTATGCCGACCAATCAGAAGAGCTTAAACAATTTCCCGGCAATTCTCTCTATTGAAATTCCCTATGTAGCGCCGGTCTCGGCGACAAACACGTTGTTAGGGATTTAACTGATTTATTTTTAGAGAAGGATTCAGCGCTTTATCTGATAATGATTTACACTTCATAAAAATTATTTTTTTATTCATACCCCATGCCGCACGGCGCCGAGCGCCAAGATTGCATTTCGCCGATCTCTCCATAGACTACAATGGGAAAAGTAGCTCACACTCTGATTGGCCGGGATAGCCAAGCCACCGATAGCTCAGCCAATCAGCTCTTGTCTGCATTTTTACTGTATTTTGACCTGTCCCGCCTTTGATTTTGATGGGTCAAAACATCTCCATAAGATATAATGGGTCTTTGTCGCTCCTCTTCTGAGTGGCTGGCTTCTGCCGACCAATCAGAAGAGCTTAAACAATTGGAATTACTGTATTTCCCGGCAATTCTCTCTATTTCAATTCCTTATGTAGCGCCAGTCTCGGCGACAAACGCGTTGTTCGGGATTTAATTGATTTATTTTTATGGAAGGTTTCAGCTCTTTTTCCGAGAATATTTTACAACTAATAAAAATGATTTTTTTATGCATACTTCATGCCGCACGGCGCTGAGAGCCGAGATTTCATTGCGCCTTCATAGACTACAATGGGAGAAGTAGCTCGCGCTCTGATTGGCTGGAATAGCCAGGCCCCCGCTAGTTCAACCAATCAGCTCTTTTCAGCATTTTTACTGTATTTTGAACTATCCCGCCTTTGATTTTGATTGGTTCAAACTTCTCCATAGGCTATAATGGGTCCCTGTCGCTCCTATTCTGATTGGCCGAGATAGCCAAGCACTCGCTAGCTCAGGCAATCAGCTCTCTTCTGCATTTTTACTGTATTTTTAACTGTCCCGCCTTTGATTCTGATTGGTCAATACTTCTCCATAGGTTTTAATGGTTCACTGTCGCTCCTATTCTGATTGTCCGGTTTCTGCCGACCAATGAGAATAGCTTTCAGAATTTGAATTACTGTAATTCCCGGCAATTTCCAATATCCTAATTCTTGATATAGCGCCGTTCTAGATTTTTGGAAAGTGATTTATTTTATGCATTTTTTATTTTTGAGGTTTGAGCTCTTTTCTGAGAATGTTTTCCGCCTTTATAAAGGCGATTTTTTTATTCATACTCCGCACGGACATCTGTAATGATTTCTCGCTGTTTTCCAGCCTGTCTCGAATCGGAATACATGTGAGGCGCAGTCCCGCACTGTGCCCATGTCCCCGCACTGCGCCCATGTCCCCGCACTGCGCCCCACACACTGGCGAGGCGTGGAGGACTTTACATGGTATGTATGAGCGCACTACCTCGGGCGGCGAATCATAGGCGCAGCGCCGCACTACGCCTAAGTCCCGCACTGCGCCCCACACACTGGCGAGGCGCGGCGGACTTTACATAGTATGTATGAGCGCGCCCCAGCGCTGACATAAATCAGGCAAATTTCGCCGGAAAACTGGCGGAAAGGTGCGCCCTGACGTGACGAGATTCATACATGTCGCCCTTTATTTTTGTGGTTTTCAGAATTGTTACAAAATTTTAAAAAATGTTAAGGATAGATTTACTTTTGTATCTACGTATGACAGACATGCAGGCATGATAAAGTAAGCCATTTTAAAGCTTCGGAAGATATTGCAGTCGGACCCTAAATTTGGTTATATGTTTAGATACCCCCCACAATGGGTATATCGAAAAGTTAAAACATTAGGAAAACAAATTATGAGATCAGATATAGGTCCAAAACATGAATCAAGACAAATGAGACTAAAGACAATGAGAACAGGCACTTTTGCCTGTCTCAAATGTCAGAATTGCACTTCTATTATAAAAGGTGACAGTATCAGTCATTCTACTAAGGGGATCTGTATTACTAACAAGGGTTTTCATACGTGCGATAGCATGCAGGTAATTTACATGTTAAAATACCGGTGTGGAAAAATCTACATTGGGCAGACTAGCCGGCCTATGAGAATAAGGCTCAATGAGCTCAGATCAGCCATTAGACAATATAGGGTTAAATATGCTGACGCTGTGCAGACAGGGATGGTTGAGGAAAGAAATCTTGGAGAAAAAAACTTTGGTGAGACAACTATAGTAAGGTACTTCCAAGAAGAGGGACACAGTGTGTCAGATCTTAGGTGGTGCGTTCTTGAGGAGGTCAATTGCATTTATAGAGCCCAGTTAAACTAAAAATTGTTACAAAAAGAAGGCTTTTTGGATTGCCGTATTGGAGGCATTAGTTCCTGTAGGATTAAATTAAAATCTTAATCTTAATCTAAGAAAGATCAGGTATATGTTGTATTGAACATGGTTTAATTCTATATGTTTGGAGATGTTGATGTACTGTATACATTAGTATTTATGGGTTAATATTGAGACCATGTATTTCTCTATATAACGGAATACAAACTCATGATTCGCATGCTTGAGAAAGGGGGCGCTGTTCATCCCGAAACGTCGCACAGGTGTGCAATACGTTCCGCTCGGTGTCTGATTATCCCAGTTTCACCTAGGGCTCTGTGGATTGCAATGGACTAAATCGAAGCTAAATGGAAGCTGCATCAAGGACACTTGAGTATACCACATTTTTTCTATAAATGCAAGAAGTTTATGAAGTGCTTTAAAGTTGTATGCACAAAAGAATTGTTGGATTCAAATGTTTTGAAATGGTTTACCATGCCTGATCTATATGCTAGAAGTTTTAAATAGGGTGTCTGCTGCGGCAAACAGATCAAGACATGTCAATTCTTTGAACCGATTCGAAAGACGCATCACAAAGACACGTGTAAACACACATCGGCGATCAGACGTCTGAACACCGCTGCGTTTTTTACATTGAAAGCAATGTAAATCACAGTGCACATTGTTAGATGCATGTTTGGGTTTGTTTTGGGTAAGAAACATGGATCCAAATACGCATCTAAGAAACCCTCGTATGCTATGTTCACCCGTAGGCTATGTTCACAAGGCATAATTGCGGCACGTATTTACCGCTAGTAATTGACATGTCACTTATCTCCCCTTGCGGGATATTGCACAAGCAGGGAGAGGAGGCGTAATCCATAGTTCTCTACGAGAACTGTGGATAACCGTAATGATTGGGACGAATCTCACCCCGTTTTGAGCGCAGTACAGCGCGAAATACGGGGCAAAATACGTCCCAATTATAGCAGTGTGAACATAGCCTTAGGGTCAGAGTAAAAAAAAAACTTGGATTCCAGACATTCCAAACCTTAATATTTTTCTCACGTTCGGTCACACCAGTGTCAAATTATTCAGGGACAGGTTTGAGCCACACTAATAAAGATACTGATGAAATACAATTGTTTATAAATGTGGACAAGTTTTGGTTTAAAAAAAATTGTGATTAAAGGCCGATGTGTATTCTGACCCCTTTTTATTATAAGAGTGCCCTAATAATACACTTACCATAGAAACTCCTGCTACTGGGTCCCTCAATGATTAGTTGTCAACTCTGCAGGAACTCAGCTGCAAGTGTTAATTTTATCTGCAGCACCATTTCAGGGGAAATGAAGCATTTCACATTTTTTATTGAATTCAATGTGGTTTCTGGCCCAGTCCTCAAGAGCAATTGACCGTCTTTGGAGCTGCTCTGTGCTCTGGCTCAAACATGACAGTCCTCAATAGGGGGTCATAATGGACAACTTGAAAGTAGGTTTTCTATACCAGACAACGTCCTTACATGTTCATATAGTTATACTTTTATTAGAATTTGTATTGGGTTACATTATCTAAATATCATTGACCCTTGAATTAGTTTGATCATATTGGTGACTTTTACAACTAACAAATGTAACATCACCATTTTTTAATATTGAGGATCATTGTTTGGGAAATACTTCTTTTATAGTATAGGAATATATAGCCAAAATATTGCAATTATAGTATAGACACATCAGATTTATTTCTTATTATTTAACTACAGCATATGCAGTTGTTCAACATAAGCATTCACTTATTTTTATTTTTTAACACAGATTTTTTTTCATTGCTGATCTACTGAGCTAATTGGTTGTTGTACAGGTTTTAAAGACAAAGCATACTTCAGTTTGGCTTTTGACTGCTCAGGTGAAAACTGCTATATTTTGACATCAGTTTGAATCCAATAGTAATAACCAAAGGATTAATTCCTTCATGTTTTTGACAAAATACTTAACGTTACAAGAAAAAGGCTCATTTGAAGCAAAGTTGTCATATGAGTATTTAAAATGCAATGAATTGTAGTTTGTGCTTTCTGCAATATTTAACATGTTTCAATATTGTTTGAAGAGTTTATGCAAATTATTTGTTGGAAAAATCTATAGTTTGTAGCACAACTCTTAATTTTTTTTCTGTAAGGGGATTATTTAGAGATGTTGAATAACCCAATACATAAATAAATAGGCATCCTAAATTAACTAGCTGATTATTATATATTCTCATCATCATCTAAATCACTAACTTTACAGGCGGGAGTGATCAAATAGGAGCATACAATAAAAATAATAATCTGTCAGGTTCCTATAAACTGTCACACTGTTTGACTAAAATAATAATGTTACAATTGGGAAGGATAAACAACATTAAATATAGATCTATTTTTAGATATTGAACGACACAGGAAAATATGTCTATTGTATGGCTTGTTTGCTGTAGTATGTAACAGATCTATTTTCACTTCCCCTCATATCTCATCCAACAAGAATTCACTTCACCTATTTGTAGTGGATGAAATACACATAAATATACTAATTTACAGGAAGATCAGACAAACACCATGCCTCACATTATTGTTAAGTGCATTTACTAGATAAACCTGTACTGATTATATAAAGCAAATAAATGTTGGTTTCACTCACACTTGCATACACTAAGTAAGAGTTGTATCGATAGTTTCCAATGTACAATACATTTGTTTGTCGGTAGAATCCTTAGATCTCTGCAATATATATAGTTTTAAATATCACCTTTAACAACATGAATTAGAGTGCAGCCTTTATAATGTGTCTAGCCTGTCATGCATATGTATATATGTATAGTTTATATGGATCGTGCATTGCAATTTAAAGAATACATAGGTTCTGTTCATGTGTGTGTTGGAGGTTCCATCATATCAGCCTTTTTATCCATCAGATTTGATAGGAAGAATAGCTTAGCCTGCAGTCTTATTTTTTTTTTTTTCAAAATGACAGACTGCAGTGGAATCTGATGCACCCCATTATAAGCCAATGGGATCTGCCTGGTGCTGCTGATGTCCATCGTGAGACAAATCTGTCACACCTTGAATTCAGTTTTTTTTGCTGCCATGATGTTACATGAGAAACAAAATTCACAATGCAGATGTAAATATAGCCTTAGCCACAGTGAGGAATTTCACACCCATAATAGATAATTAGATAATATAAGCATGCTAAGGCAGAACTTAGGTTTCAATGTATTTTAAAGTGTCATTGTTGTTACAGAATGTATTCATTTATTTTTACGTGTTTAGAACATTTTAGTACCATATGTAAAATGCTGAACTCATTAAATTATGTTGGTATTGCTTTCCTCAATAACTGGGCTTACCTCAGCAGAAGTATTCACACAAAGATTACACTGAGCTGAAGCAATATACACAAATTATTGCACAACACTTTAAGGCTGGAGACAGATGTAGATATTTTGTAGAGGAATTTTAACTACTTAATAACAGCTATAGTCTACAGAACTGTCCTTTGCTGCACACAACTCAAAATTTCCAGTATATGATGGCTTTAAATTTAGAACTGGAAAATTGCACTAAAGAAAGAATTCATTGAACTCCAGCCTTTGTTAAATGGGAAAGTATTTTTAAATTTGAATTATATTTATTGATAATGACATCATAATTACAAATACTGAGCTATTCCCCAATTAAAATCAAATGAATTTGTAATTCATTCTTTCAACAATTTCATTCTGGAAAGCTTAAAACATATTTTTATGTAAAACTTCAAAGTAATGTAAAATATTGTATTTTGTTTTAATCGTTCATTTTACCTTGGCTGTGTAAGATATAAGTATAAGAGCTCACTGATCCCTATCAGTTCATGTTCCCATCTAGCCTTCACGTGCATGACTAACCAGATATGTCTAAATGACATTCCAGCACAATACATCTTCAGTATTCTAAAATAGACACCCAGTGTATATTCACTTAACTAATTATACAGTGGGAATAATGAAGTTAGTTTGAAAAGAACTTCTGATTTAGAAGGAAATGTTCCTGCATGCTTTATCTCCTGCTAATCTAATCTATGAAACGATTAGTCTATTGTACTGTTAAAGAATGTTACAACTGTACTACATTTAAGGTGTTAATTGCAATAACATATACTAAAATAGGGGAACTGAATATATATATATATATATATATACATATATATATATATGTATATATATATATAGATATAGATATGCATATATATATATTTATTATTATATATATATAATATATATCTATTTAGAGAGAGAGAGAGAGGACTTGTAACTCAAGTTAGATGATGCAACGCTTGATTAACTTTCTGTGTATATATATATATATATTTATATATATATATACATATATATATATAGATAGATAGATAATTTTATATATATGTGAATGTGTTTTCCTTAGTTGACATTTTTCTTATAAATTATTATTAGTAGTAGTGTTATTATTACTACCAGTCATAATTTTACCATTTTTGTTTATTGTATAGTATTCTGCAAACATTTCCACTATAATTCTTTTTTGCATACAGTACTTTAAATACAGACAGTTTTGTATAGAACAGCAACCAACGTTCATTAATCTTAATGAGACTATAAGAATCAGATATTCAGCTCAGACAGAAGATGAGGATGGGCCTGGAAATCCACACCCCACATTCTGATATTTTAAATAGAATGAAGAGGTTAACAAAGGACCAACATCCAAATTGGCATCCAATTTGCTTGTCAGAATGCCACAACTTACAGACCTACTCATCTACGCCGCTGTCAAAATTGACCTTGGCCAATACACTCTAGGCTGATAGATCACAGACAAGCAGATTATACATTGAAAGTTATAAAAGGAAGCAAAACACATAGACATACCTGCCCATACCAGCTGTATTCCAGCATTGTTTTCGTGAGCTCCTTTGTTAAACTTTTACAGGTACGTTGTGCTGAAGTACAGTATGCACCGTATACTTTGCTTATTACCTTCCCTTTTAAGGGAGTATGAAATGGTCTCAAACTCTTTCCCTTAGCCACCAGTCCAGTTACAATCATAGCTTTGTTGAAGTGTTGTGCTCTTACAGCTTAAACCTGTTGATAATGAACCTGAACCTATTATTTTGAGTCATTGAATTGAAAGAAATAGGGCAAAGAATGAAAGCCACAGGGCCAATTACCAACATTCTTTGATGTATTACTTGCTAGCACCCACCAAATCACTTTGTGTCTTTGTCTTGATCCCCTATGTTATTCATTAATTATTCTAGAAGGGTTAGAGTTCAGATAGCTAATTGCACAGACCGTCTTACTTGGTGGGGATTCTCCCTACACTGACACGTTCCCCAACTGTGCCCAGCCACCTTGCATTAGGCCAATTAATACAATTCTTGGCATATTTGTACAGTATCCAAAACTCATTTTACAGCCTTGTCTGTAATGTTTCCACAAGGACATCCACAGTAGAAAGACAGATCAAAGACTAGTTTGGGAAATATTTTATGTTTATGATATTCTTTGACATCATGCCCAATGACTTTGCCCTTTATCACTCAGTCAGGGTTATCATTGCTAATTATGCATTAAAGAGCATCATCTCTGTTGTACATCACCAAGTAATAATATAAAATTGTAATTGATTATTTTTAAAATTTCCAAAGAGGTTAACCCACTCTATATTCCACTACACAGATTTATCCTGGAAACCATTAGATGGCATTTCATTCATCTTCAGGATGCTAATGAGATAAAAAGTGACCGAGGAATGTTATTCAGATTTCTTCTGGTATTTCTTTGCATACCTGTACAAACTTTTCTAATAGAACAATATTTTCCTTATTTTTTCCATTGTACATTGTAATGAAACATTCAGCTTGTCACCTTAAAGTTCCAGTGAAGCTGAATACTATGGTGGAACATGTATTATTATTATTATTATTATTATTATTAATATTTATTTTAGAGCGCCATTAATTCCAGGGCGCTGTACATTTAAGGGGAATTACATACATAACAAATATTGAACAAATACAATGGTGACAAAAATGACTAGTAACTGAAACAGAGAGGAAAGAGGACCCTGCCCGCAAGGGCTTACAAGCTTTCTGGGTCTAAGACTTTCTTTGCCCATAGCAACCAATCAGAGCCCCCCCTTTCATTTTTTAAGAAATGGAAGGGGAGCTCCAATTGGTTGCTATGGGCAACCTAGACAGTTTTCATACATGTGGCCCTCCAAGTGCTAAGGTGACTCTTTCAGGCATGGCATTCTTATCTAGAATACCTCTGTAACATGATTCGTGATGTTCCATTATTTTCTTAATGTTACATATGGGTCGATAACAATTCAACAAGTGCATTGATATATTGATAGAATTTTCTTCCTTTTATCTGCTTTATTATATGATGCAATTCAGGAGTGATAATGCCACATGTGTTACCTATATCACTACTGCCCACCAAACAGCAACAAAAGCCTCATGTCTGTATAGAATATGTGCATGTAGTTGGGACAGTTGTTTGTATTCTTTAACTGACGTATTATTTATATGTGGCTTTAGATACTGCAGTTTTATGTGTGGAAAAAAAGAACAAAAACACAAAGGGAAATTAAATATTTTCACGCATTTTCATGTTTACCCAGAATAACATACATGTAAGTTATCTATGGTGGCTAGTTGCCACAAATAAAAATATATTCAGGTAATTATAATTGTGTGGACAGAAAAACTGTGCCCACACGATCACTGCAGGAGCCCAGTTGATACTGGCAGCCAGGCTTCAGCTGTAATTGCTTCTTAACAGAGATAACTCCAATCCCAGCCATTTACCCCCATAGATGCCACAGTCAATTGCAACAGCAGTATCTAAAGGCTTTTTGCAGAAGGAGAGGGCTTCTGCTGTCACCCTTCAAGAACTTTTCAAATGTACTTGTGGGATGCCATTGGTTGACATGGCAGTCAGTCTTCATACCTGCCATGGCTGTATGCCCACCAAGTTAACACTGACAGGCAATAATGTGGTCGTATGAACGCATTCTGAAGTCCAGTAGTGGGACCTAAATGAAGTTAAATAAAGTTCAATATAAAAAAACATGTAAACATGTAAAAAACAATAACACATTTTCCATTAAAAATTATTTTATTTTGAATAAGTGGTAATCAACAAGAAAAAAAAAACTACACATAAATGGTATCGCTATGGAGGTAATGGAGGTAATGACCCAAATAAAAAAGTTGGGTTCACATGTATGAAAACTATCTAGGTCTAAAATTCACTTTGTTGCCCATAGCAACCAGTCAGAGCGCCCCTTTCATTACATACAGTGCTCTGGAAAAATGAAAGTGGTGCTCTGATTGGTTGTCATGGGCAACAAAGTGAATTTTAGACCTAGACAGTTTTCATACCTGTGGCCGTAACTGTTTTATTTGGGTCATTACCTCCATAGCAATACCATTTATGTGTAGTTTTTTTTTCTTGTTGATTACCACAAAGTGAGTTTTAGACCTAGACAGTTTTCATACATGTGGACCCTAATGTTAATAAAACAGCATGGTGAATTCCAAAACAAAAATTGAAAAACTGCTTTTTTTTCCCAACCCCCTACCACCACCTTTAGTCATGTGTAAAATAACATGCAGATACATTTATGTAATAACTAAAAACACATGGGTATCATAATATGACAACATAAAAAGAATTTAAAAAGTAGTGAAAAATAAAACGATACATAACTGTGCAATGTTACTGTCCTACAAAATAAGATAACGCATTATATATGTCACATAATGAAGTGAAAAGATATTACACTGTAAAAAGCAATGTTAAAATCATGTAGTTTTTTATTTCATTCCAAGTGGATAGAGTAAATAAAAGTTGATCAATAAGTTGTATGTACCCCAAAATAGTGCCAATAAATATTCAACTCATCCCTTAAACAAGAAACTCCCATACAGTTGCGTTGATTAAAAAATAAAAGAGTAATGTATTTTTGGAAGTTAGCAATTGAAACTGGTCCCGAAGAGGTTAAAGAAAATGTAGTATTTTTATTTGTTGTTTGTACAAATAGTTCTTGGCACATGGGCATTTTAATGCTAATACTTAAAAATTGAGAAACTTCATAAATAAAAACCCAAATATTCTGCCCGACTAGGTTATGTACACTTTCATTAGAATAAGAATAGTTCACAAAAGAAACTTCCCCACTAGTGTTGAGCGATTACGTTGGCTATCGACATCGGGCGATAGTCGATAGTCGGCCACCATCGATAAGGTTTTCGATAGTCGATAGTGATCTCTCGATGACCATTTAAAGTCTATGGGAGAGCAACAACACCTTCATTCTTACCCCCCAAACAGGGCTGGAGAAGCGAATTAACAGCCACAACAGTCAAATGGATACCTGCTACATCTTAGGGACAACACTTAGGCTATAAAAAGCCACAGGAAAAAGTCACACACCATTCACTACCCGCTTTTACCCCAACATCCCAAAATG
>JAODAL010014600.1:0-86890 GCA_025379985.1 Phyllomedusa bahiana | reverse complement strand
CAAGTTTTTTCATGTATTTATAGCAGCAGAAATGTTTTTTCCAAAAAAAATTTCTTATCTCTTTTGTGATGTTTTTAGTGATTTTAGAGCACTATAAATTTTGGTTTTGTGTTTGCATGCTTTTGACTGCCACACCAGCGTGCCCTTTCGTTTTTTTTTTAAAAACGGATGTGTGACCAGTTTTTTTTTTTGACGGGAAAAGGGGGAAGGTCGCTTAAATGAACGGTGACGTCATCTGCCAGGATACCGGGAGGCCAGAATGGAACCAGAGAATTTAAAAGGTATGTTTTTTTTTCTTTTTTTTGTCACGGATCACCCTTTAAACTCGGGTCCATTTAAAAGGGGAAAAAACCCCCGTACCCCAATTTGGTCAAATTGGGAAACCCATTTTTGAGTTAGGTAGAGTAAAAAAATTTCAGGTTTCGACGTCTTTAACCTAAATTTTTTTTCCAAAAAGTTTTGTCAAAAGTGTAACCAAAGAAGAACAGATTTGGCAAGCCTTTTCCTGGGGAAATCCCCCCTGGTGATGTGTGCCTAAGACAGAGAAATTAGATTGACAGACCATTAACCCTTTCGACGGAGCTTTTTTTTGTAAAACCCCCTTTAAAGGTAAAGGAAATGATCAAATCTTGGCCTAAAGTTATGTGGTTCTACAAAGCAAAAAAAATTGAATACATAAAACACAGTCTACCGGGGAAATTGAATTATTGTAGCAGGTTCATTTGGGTTTAAAAAGGGGGAAATTAGGGCGTGCTTTTCCCCTGTTGGGTTTAGGTCTTAAGGGGTTGAAATGTGGGGCACCACCAATAAGAGTGTATTGGTATCAAGAGAGGGATCGGAATGGTTGCATATTTCCCCCGACTATAGGGGTTTTGCAATCTTTCAGGGGTCAGTTCCCGTTTATCTTCAAATGCAAAAAAAATTTCTTTTGACTTTTTTAGTGTTCGCTTTTTGTATGAAAAAAATGCGTTGAGGATTGACACAGGCCGGGCGGCAGGACCAGCCTCTGCTTACTTTCCCTGATGTTGACTGCGAGATAAAAGTGGGTTTGTTTTTTTTTTTAAAAATCAAAATTTTGAGCTGCGCAGTTAGATTTAGATTTTTTTTATATTTCTCAAGAAATGTAAGCCAAGTTTCCCCGCAAATATACAAGCAGGCAGAAAGAAGGGCTCAAGAAAAGTAAATTTCCCAGGTTCCTCTCATAAAATGCCATGGATGTCCAGGTAACAACTATATTTATGGTAAACTAGAGCCAAAAGGGGGTTTTTCCCACTATTAAAATTATGACATTTCATTTGATACCCTTAAAGGGCATTCCCACCCGAGCAAGTGTTGCGGGAAGGGCCCAAATTACGGAAAAGTACTCATTTTTAAAATTGAGGTTTTTAAAAAAAATATGTTGATTTACCTAATACAGCCTTTTTTGCGCTTAAAGGGTACTCATTCAAAGTTTAAGGGGGGACATGAATGAAATAATGCTGCTTTGCTCTGTCATTCCCGGGTCAAGCTGTTGAATTAGCATATGAGCTTGTGTATTCAACTCTGTAATTAGATAAGTCTCTACGTCAGGCCCGGGGAACTTCTGATTTAAGTAAAACAGCAGTAATTACTTTTTTTTGACTGAAAGCAGATAAAAAACAAGCTTCACTGTCGGGTTTGTTCTCCCCTGTCCCTCCCCTGTTGTAAATGAGTCACCCCCCTGTATCGAAGAAAAAACAGCAGGGGGGGAGAAAAAGTTAAGGTGGTCATTTGGGGAACCGAGGAGCACAGAAAGTGATAAATCACTTGAGCCCCTTAAAAAAAAAAAAAAAATGAAAAAATGCAAAATTTTTGGGAAAAAATATAGTTTTCCCTACATGTTGAAAGAAATTTTTTTTTAGCGAGACTCCCCTTTTAAAACTTCTCTTTTGTCACCACTGGTGTGTGAACTGTTTAAAAAGCAGTAATGGTGATGTTAGGGCAGCACCCCTTTTTCTGACTGCCTATTTTTGTGTGCAAGGGGGAAGCGAGTCAGTGCAAGGCGTAGGGATCGCTGCATTACCGAAAGCACAAGTATGAATGTAAAAGTGGTGGTAGCACCCAAAGGAGAAAAGAGGGCAATTTAAAGGTGCAAAAAAAGGCCGTAATAGGTAAGCAACAGAAATAACATAAAATTTGAAATGGCTTGATACAGTAAATTTGGGCCCCTTTTGGGGAGCACTTGCTTGATGGAAAGTACCACTTTAAGAGGGTTAATTGGAGTCAAATGTGGGGATACAAAAATGAAGAGCCACAGAGCTTCTTTCCCTTGCTTGACCCATTTGGTTTTCCGGAGCATTGTTGAAAATTTGTTATCCCAAAAGATATATGGTAATATAGATCATGTGCTCCCCCAAAAAGTGGTCAATATACTAACTATAATAAATATCCCGCCCAAATACCATAAAGATATGAAAAATTAACTATTTATCAGTATTTCCCAAAAATACCAACATAAAGTGATCCAAAAACCAGTGATGAAAAATATCATTGTCACAGTCAGACTCACCAGAGAAAGGGGGTGGATTTCTGGGGAAACATCGAGAGCTCTAAAAGTATGGGGGGGCGGAAGCTGAGGAGCACCCGGTTTTCACTAAAGCTCACCACAAGGCTGCTTGGACTTTGCTCCTGGGAAATCCAGGGGCGACATGTATGAGTTTTGGGGCCCAGAGCCCAAATTTTTTCGCGCATAAAATAGTGTAGAATGGGGCCTGAAAAAATGGTGGTCACAGAGGTCATAAAAACAGATGCTTCAGCATAAAATGACAATTCAGGCTCAGGAAAACCGTTTTAAAGTGCTTACCTGTTCCAGCAGTAATGTGCCTGGATTTGCTGTATGAAGCTATAAAAGTGTAGCTTTATCGGTTGTAGTGTGACACGGCTACAGCCACTCCCGAAATCAAATTTCTTTTCAAATGCCCGGGCGCTTTGAATTACTGATATTGGAGTGCGCCCGATTAAAAAAAGTGAAAGGGGGGTACATAGCTTTGAGCTGAAAAGAAGCCGACTTCGGTGCCCTTTTCTACATGCGCCCCAGCTCTTACCCTGACATAGGCCTCAAAATGGGAAACTTTTTAAAAGTGGAAGAATTTTCGACGTGCCATAAAAAGCCCAATTCTCGTCTAATACCTTTTTAAAAGGGAGCCTGTGAAGTTCAAAATGATCTATTAAAAAAAAAGTTGAACAAAATTTGTAAATTCAACCTTTTTTTAAGTCTATTCGTACTGATAGCACTAATATACCTTATTATCTCTCCTTGGTAATTGGGCAAAAAATATTTTTTATGTGGGGATTACAGCTCATGTCCAAACTATAAAAAAAGTTTAAGGGAAATATCCCTTTATGATAAATCCAAGGGAATTCTCCGTCAAAAATTTCCCGCCATTATGTAGAAAATTGGAAAGGAATTTTCCCCCACTCCAAGAATACTTTTACTTGTCTTTTAGAAGTAACATGTTCCCGGGTTTTTTCGTGGGGACTGTATAACAATATCCCGTTTATGAAAGCAAAACTATACGAGGTATGCCCTTTATAACTTTTATGGCTGTTGTACAAATTTTGGAAAATGTAAAAAAGCGTATGTTTATTGAGACATAAATTAAAACTCCAGCGCAAAATGGTGGATAACAAATCAATTCCATCTACCATGTGCCATTTATAACGCTGGTTCTTCTTATGTGGCCAGAGGGGCCCTTTGTGCCCCTCAGGCACCCAGGGGGTTGGGGTGTGACTGCTTCCATTGCATACCCTTAAAATACACCCCTCTTTACATTTATAGGGTAGTAAAAAGTAAAAAAGAACATCAAGCAATTTGAATATGCCTGCATCCCAGTGATTGATATACAGAGGTGCAATCACAACCACTTCATGATCTGTAGGAAAACCTGATCATATTGTAATCACATATGATGGAAGTAATTTCCATTTAGTCTGGGTAAAACTTTTACACCATAACTTCAAACTACATCCTAGAGCACAGGTGTCAAACTGCGGCCCTCCAGCTGTTGGGAAACGACAACTCCACATCATGGCTTCTGTATAATCTTTAACAGTGGGCATGATGGGAGTTGTCGTTTCCCAACAGCTGGAGGGCCGCAGTTTGACACCCCTGTCCTAGAGCATTCCAGGTCTCCTCAGAGGCTTCTGCTACAAGGACATTCCTAAAATTAACAGATTAGATAGGAGATTGATAGATAGATAGATAGATAAGTTAGATAGGATAGATAGATATTGAGATAGATAGTATAGATAGATTAGATAGATAGATATGAGTTAGATGATAGATATGAGATAGATAGATTAGATAGATAGATATGATTATATATGAGATGATAGTAGATAGATATGGAGAATAGATAGATAGATAGATAGATAGGATAGATATGATATAGGTGTCGGGGGTCGTTTGCCAACATGGGGGTCACACCGTTTGTCCCGGTACTCCAAATCGCGATTCTGAGGAAACAGTTTTCGGCCGATAGAAATTGAGTCAGACGCAAAGGTTTGGTTCAAATCTAATCTCCACTGTTCAATTAATTCTGACAATACAATGCATTAACCACATATTTTATGATCTGTAATCTAAACAAGCACAGAGCGATAGGGCCGAGAGAAGGACATATGTCCATATTTAGGCAGCTTCTGAGTCGATTTCATTGGTCCATGTTGTCTCTGAGTAAAAAAGGTCTCTGGAATGCATCAGCAAGACAACTCAGTTGATTTCCAGTAAAACGCAAACTTAAGGAAGGGAGATGATACCAATGCAACATCTGGGGGAAACTGATAACAAGAGATTACATCCTGGACCGCAACCATCTTAAATCTTATTATATTTGCTGTATAAATTCCCCACCAAAATGGATTATGTCAGCTGCGATACCTTTATAAGGAAGAAAAAGCTTGGGATTTCATAGTTTTTATACATAACAACACTATATTAGTTCAATCTCTTTTCTTCACCAAATCCTCCCTAAGACAAGATTTTATCCACTGTCCCTATTGTCCTTCCTGAAACTAAAATGGGCATAGGACCTTTGGAAATGCTCACACTGGGGGCAAGGAGAGTGTGGGATTTCTTCAAGCAAGGGTATGTGAGGAAACCCCCCTAGCGGGTGAATTCAAACACGCAACTTCCAGTGACCTACTCTAACAGTGTGTGGTTTTCCCCTTGATTGTCCCTTTAAATCAAAGGAGTTGAACTCTAGGATCATACTTATGGGGGTTCTGATAGGTAGGGGATATCCTTGGAATTTCCCACAATCATCATACATTAAAAGGTTCTTGATCTTGCATAAGGGAAAGTCTCTGAGTGGCTCCTCTGCAGCTATCCGGGCAATAGATTTTTGTAGAGGGGAACGCAGCAGCACAGCACAACCAGTAACACACCAGTATTACTAGCAGTATTCATGCCCGTTGCTGTAACAGCCTTCCAGCTCCCAGTCAATCAGTCAGCCAGGAGGCCCAGGAAGTATCCACTCTGAATTCTCCTTGAGTTACTTTGACCAAGATTTCTTTACTCTTGTCCCAGGGGCCAATGGTGATTTTACCATTCACTCCTGTGTTGTCAGGTATATATGTACAGCATTCTTCACCTATCATCCCACAAACTCCTCCTTTCTCAGCCGCACCATGTCGATGGCTAATCGGTTTGCTTAGTAAGGTCATCCCTAGAATGTGAGAGTGCGCACACTCACCAACAACAGTGATAATCTATACATCATCTAGCAGCTAGCCGCTCTCCCCCCCACCCCTCTCACCCCCACCACTTACCCAAAGTAGTTCTATGTCTCATAGATGTGTGCTAGTTATATATGGCTATCTAAGATAGCACTCACTTGTTTCGTAATGCCTCTACGCAGGACACTCCTTGTCTTTGTTGTTGAGACTTAGTTGCCGCACACCTGTTGTTGTAGTGTGAAGCTAATAATTGCCGATAGTTTATCGATAGCTAGGCGGCTCCTCTGTTCGAAAGGCCTCGCGCGTCACACAATGTAGGTCATGGCACCTCCTTTGATGTCCTCTCCTCGCCAGGGCTCTCACTTTTGAGTAGATCCAGTGCCGCCTCTCGATGGTATCGGGACCCTCACCCCTGTTGTTGGCAGCGAGCACTCACACACTGAATTGGTGAGATCAGCGGGACCCCTCACTTTGTGTAGTGAGTGAATCTCCCCTGTGGTGTATCACTTCCCACGGAGCCGCGTGTAGCTCTATAGGGAGCGCCTCTGTAGGCAGTTACCCCCTGTACCAGGGACCCCTGTAGTCAGAGCCCCCCCTTGTAGCTCGGGACCCCGTTCGTGTAGCTCATCGGGGAGTCACCCTCGCGTAGTGCACTTGTAGGCCCGCCCTTGATGATGCAGAGCTGATAGGTAGTCAGGGGCCCTTGTAGCCAGGGACGCTGTATCAGAGCCCCCCCCCTTGTAGCCAGGGACCCCCTGTAGTCAGAGCCCTCCCCCCCCCTTTAGCAGGGACCCCTGTCGTCAGAGCCTCCCCCTTGTAGCAGGGAACCCCTGTCAGGTCAGGACCCCTTGTAGCCAAGGGACCCCTGTAGTCAGGAGGCCCCCCTTGTAGCAAGGCCCCCTTGTAGCCAGGGCCCAACTTGTACAGGGCCCCTTTGTAGCAGGGCACCCCGTTTGTAGCAGGGGACCCCCCTTGTAGCGGAACCCCTTGTAGTCAGGGACCCCGGTAGTAGAGCCCCCCTTGTAGCCAGGGCCCCCTTGTATCAGGGACCCTTTGTAGCCAGGGACCCCTGTAGTCAGTGACCCCTGTATTCAGAGCCCCCCCTTTGTAGTCAGGAGCCCCTGTAGCCAGAGCCCCCTTGTAGCCAGGACCACCTGTAGCCAGGGACCCCCCTTGTAGCCAGGGGCCCCCTTTGTAGCAGTGCCCCTTTGTTAGCCAGCCCCCTTGTAGCGAGGGACCCCTTTTAGTCAGAGCCCCCCCTTGTAGCCTGGGACCCCTGTAGTCAGTATCCCCCCCATTATATTTACCCCATTATTCCTATCCCCCCCCCAATTCGCCAATTACCCATAATACATAATCCCCCCAATAATCCCTTATACCCCCTTTATCATATCCCCCTATGTATCCATTTCCCAATACTACCTCTTTCCCCAATATCTTTCCCAATACTCCTTTCCCAATACTCCTTTCCCCATACTACTCTCCAATACTCATTTCCCCATATACCTCTCCCCCCCAACACTCCTTTCCCATACTACCTTTTCCAAAACTCCATAGAGATATATATGGAGATAGACCTTTCCCCCCATACTACTTTTCCCCCCAATACTCCCCTTCCCATATACCTCTCCCCTCCATACTACCCTCTCCCCATACTACCTCTCCCCCCCAATACTCTTTCCCCCAAATACTCCCTTTTTCTCCCAAATACTCCTTTCCCCCCCAAATATGTGTCCATTCCCTTAACAACTACTTCCCATATCTCCCCATATAACTGACCTGTGTGGTATCCACACCCTCAATACTGCCACTGGTGTGTCTGTGTGTGTTCCACACTATTCTGTCCATCATTGTAACCTCCAATATGTCTGTGTCTCCCACAATTGTCGTCCACTCTCACCCACACATACTCTACTCTGTCCTGTCCACTCAAGAGAACTCCACCATACGTGACTAATCTCTCATCTGTGTACAACCAATCTCTCTCACTTCCACACCACCTCCACTATCCTGTACGTTTGTCCCACCCTAACACTACTCTGTGTCTGTCAACACTCATGATCTCCTAGATCCACACATCCCACTCCCTTCTTCACCTCACCACTACCTAACCACCTGACTCACTTCCAAAAGATCCTACCATGTTGTCCTCACCCCCATCGAACTACCTTCGTACCCACCCTCCTAGGTGGACGTCCTTGTTCGGCCCCCACTTATAGTCCCTTTCCCCCCATACTACCCTCTTCCCCCAATACTCCTTCCTATTCAACCCTCATGTTGTGTGCACTTCCCATCATATCCCTACTGACTGCTCTCTCCCCCATTTGATGTATATTTCCTCTTGATATATACCATGTCCCTATGCCATCTCCTAGTGATACTCACCTGTTTGTCACTCCCAGTGTACGCACCCTGTACGCCCCACACCCCTACTCATAACGCCAGCGCTGCTTTCTTCCATACTACCTCTCCCCCCCCCAAACTCCTTTCCCCATTCACATCCCCCCCAATACTCCATTTACCCCCATACTACCTCTCCCCCCCAATTCTCCCTCTTCCCCCAATACTCCTTTCCCCCAAATACTCCCTTTCCCCCCCATACTACCTCTCCCCCCAATTCTACCTTGTTCGTCCATACATAACGCTATCTCGCTGTTGTGTCCACCTCATATCTCGACTCTTACCGTCCCCCTAGAGTGTCCACCCTACTCAATGGATGTGTGTCTCTGTGTTCAATTCAGATAGCTTACCCGCTCTGCTCCCCTCCCAATAATCCTTTCCCCCAATACTCCTTTGCCCATACCGTACTGGTGTCTCCCACCACACCTCTATAGAATGTAGAGCAATACAGATGTTGAGTCCCCACACCTCGTGTTACTGTAACCTGACGCAACACCCCTCACATACTAGTCTCCCGTGTTTCTCCCACCCTCGCACATCTCTCACTATCTCTCCACCACAACTTCCCCACCACATCTCCTCTGTTTGTGTGCCCTTACTTGATATACACGTGCTGTTCCACCCAAAATGAGTCCGGCGTTCACACACATCATACCTACTCGTCATGCCACCTCACTGAACTCGCACACCTTGTTAATCCTCTATACCTAGAAGTTGTCTCTCCCCCTTCTAGTGCACGAGAGTATGTGTACGTCCACACTCCCATAGAGGAACCTGTCCTCACACACACAATAGACCTCAACAGTGATCTCCCCCCCTAGTTACTTCCCCTTTTCCCCCCCCAAATACTCCTTTCCCCCCCAAATACTCCCTTTCCCCCCCCACATCCTTTCCCCCATACTACCTTCCCCCCCAATACTCCTTTACCCCCAATAATCTTTTCCCCCAATACTCCCTTTCCCCCTATACTCCTTTCCCCCCCATACTCCCTTTCCCCCATACACCTCTCCCCCCCAAATACTCCCTTTCCCCAATAATCCCTTTCCCCCATACTACCTCTCCCCCCCAAAATCATCTCCCCCATACTACTTTTCCCCCATACTCCCTTCCCCCCCAATACTCCCTTTTCCCCCCCCCATACTACCTCTCCCCCCCAATAACTCCTTTCCCCCCAAATACTCCCTTCCCCAAAACTCCTTTACCCCATACTAACCTCGCCCCCCCAATAATACTTTCCCCCCATACTACTCTCCCCAATACTCCCTTTCCCCCAATACTCCTTTCCCCCAATACTACCTCTTTACCCAATACTCCCCTTACCCCAATACTACCTCTTCCCCCCAAATACTCCCTTTCCCCCCCCAATACTCCCTTTTTCCCCCAAATATCCCTTTCCCCCCAAATACTCCTTTTCCCCATACTACCTTTACCCCCATACTACCTCTCCCCCCCCAATAATCCATTTCCCCCCCATAATAACCACCCCCCCCCCCCCCCCCCCCCTCCAAACCCATTCACTTTTTTTTTTCTGAACCATCACCTTCCTCACTCTATTATGTGCACCCCAATTTCGCTCAAGTACCATCCTCCATCCACTTCTTCACCTTTCCCTTACTACCCCTCTCTCCACCTACATCTAATTTTCCTTCTCCATTCATTATCCTCCACTCTACAACCTCCGTGTGTCCTATTTTCCCACTGTACGTACTCCGACCTCCTGTGCGCCTCTCTCACCTCACCCTCGATACGTAACTAAGGCGTGTCGCAAGTGATGTTTCATATCACGACCCCACTGACCTGTCTACACCATGCGTGATATATTCACTGTGTGTTTCTGTCCCACAGAATCAATATCCACAGACACGCGTGCTCTCTTTTTCGTTCTTTTACTGTAATGTTTCGCTGTCATAGACTTGTGGTCCGTCCTTACCTGTTATTTGTCACTGATGCGTTGAGTATTTACCAGATTGACAAAAACCCTAGACGCTCTTCTACCTGATGCGCTACCACACCCTCTTAAATTGCATGTGTGTGTCCAAACACGTCCCTCATACAGCTCACTACTGACGTTCCTCACCCTCCCCTATAGTCACGTATACTCCTTGTGTGCTGCTTTCCATCCAATACCTATGTGTCATGTATCCGTCTCGCTCCACTCTAGAACACCTCCCTCTTTCTGCTACACACGATATTTGTGTCACAGTCTCTCGTTCACAGACATGCATGTCATCTTCAGCCCTACCTAACCCCCCAATCTTATATTTTCCCCATAACCCATACCACCTCCCACCCCCTTACACAACCCAAACAACCAAACTCACACATTCCACCAATTAAATAAAGTAGTGCAATTCACTCACCCACTACTCGTGTGTACCAGTCAACACAACGCCACCAACTCACGTGCTGTCCCTGTCTCCCACCCTATATTACCAGTTCAGTGTCTTATCGTCTAGTATGTGAGTATGACCTCACAAGACCATTCTCCACATGCGCGTCTCGATAGTTGTGTCTAGATATCACAAGCTCGTACCCCCAAAGACCTCCGTCAACCACTTCTCTGCTCTACACATCACTGCCAGTGTGATACTGTGTTTACTTAGTGTCCAATCCTCCGATAATGTATACACGCGAGTATCAATAGAATCAGCACACTCTCAATCTTCACACCTCTAACCACAAAAGATTCCATGACTGTAATCGTGATCGTGTGTGAATCATCAACCAATGTCACACAGCTCGTAAGTGTGCACGCCTCAATATATACCATCACAACTTGTCACATTCAAACTTGTGTCTATCCCTAGTGTGTGTGTCGTCACCCCAACAAAACCACACTACACATTCCTAGTGAAGTTAGAAGCACGACTACCACACCGACACAACATGTCATATGATTGTATACATGCTCCGTTCATATTTGAATTCCAGCACGTCAGGCAATCCACTACTTTACATTCACACAATATGCAATAACACTGTGTTCCGCACATCCCTCACTCACTCGTTGATACAAAAGTTTCTCACTACTAAGATCTACCAGTTGTTGTTGATACTCATCTCTTTATTGACCGCGCCTAGTCCTATGACTCTCACGTGTGTGTCCCACACGGATCCTTTGCAGATCGCAAATGTCACACTACAGTGTCTCCATCTACTCACTCAATATAATGTCATTACAGTTTTGTGATAACTCCTTCGACCTCTAAAACCTCGTGCTGCAACCTGCAGTCTGATGTAATGTGTCGCGACATACTCACTCTGACTATAGATAGATTGTGTGATAAGCAGCTCTTGTCATATAATCTAAATCACAATCGACATCCCTTGAAAAAATATCTGTTGACCTATTCTGAGCCACCGAGTGTCCTATATCTTTCAACTGTGAACAGATATCATGAGTCACACCTAACATAATTGTACCGTGCCCTAGATGTAACGTCGGATGTGCCTCCATACATAGTCTGCCATTTGTGCTGTACCACTAGATGTGTGTATTGCACGTCATAATCATGTCAATCACAATACAACTTGATAGTGTCATCATATAAACACTCCAGAAATGTGTGCTAATCCTGATATAACTCACACCATCAACAACTCACGCTCGTGTTCTATCCACTATCAGAGATATATGCACTCATACAATACGTGTGTGATCACTATTCTCACTACTACCAAGTATAGTGTGTGATTCACGACACATTGTCACAGGTAATGGATCAAGTTCAGTCATAGTTCATCTTAGTGCACAAGACTCTTATCCCTCGTCCGTTGTGTGTATCTGCGCTGGAAACAACTCAATAAAGTTTACATTTTAGTATAAGACGGATGTGTTGTATCATGCAGTGACACTCTCGCAGTAGTTGCTAGTCTATAGATGTTGTGATATGTAGGTGTTCTGTAGTGAACTGATCGCTATGAAATATAGCAGAGCTTAGTATATGTATTATAGGCATACGAGGATAGCTAGAAGATGTAGCTCACCAATTGCATCATACGTCTTGGGGCAAGGGAGGCGCAAGAGAACCGAACGGTGATTGCGCTGAGTAAACTTATGATGAGAAGAGACAAGAGACTTGTCGGGAAACTCTTGAGATAAGTTGATACTATCAGATGAACCAGACAGCAGTCCAGGTTAACCAATGGAGTGCTGGGGAATTCCTGACCATGGGCGTTGGCCAGGAATCAATTAAACAACACAGAACAGAAGACCAAGTTCACACTGGTGAATAGAAATACAAAGCATTATGTCAGAAACCACGTTTTTTGTCGCAATGGCCGTGGCCTGCGACCAGAGCTCAAAGCTGAGGGTCTGTCGGACATGATCATGACAGTACCATTTTGGGGTTCACATGACTCTTTGATCATTGTTTATTTCATATTTTGAAAGGCAGGATGAAAATCCTGAGAGGGTTTTTTATTTTCTACAGATCTCATTATGGCTCTGCATAATATAATATACTCATAAGAGATTTTGTCTCATTTTATGTGTACAATCTGTGGCGCACCTAGAAAGACTCTTGTGTAAGAGTGAGCGGATATACCAAACATGTATTTTTATGTTTTTACTACCTTTGCGTACGCAAGTAGAATTCACGCTGTGTCTAGATGAATGTGTGTTTGAAGTCGCCATCGCTTTGACTGGTGCAGCTCCAGCTCCTACTCTTGTGCTTATGTTTACTGTTCCGTGTATACAGAGTGATATAGAGAGAAGACACTGTTTATAGTTGAGAACTACTATGTCCACACGCGAGCCAGACAAGCCATTGTCACAGGCAGACCCGAAACCCCTCCCTCTGTCATACTCTTTGTCCAGTCACTACTGATGCAATCTGGCCTATTTGTTCTAGAGAATTGTTATTTGAATACTGATCTCTAATATCCCATGAGAAGAGAGATGAAATACATTAAAAAAGATCTACGGAACAGTGTAGGATTTGATTAGGGTGGTTACCCTGTGAGACCCTAAATAAGTACAGATGGTATTTTGTTACTAGGGAAAACTTAATTGGCCACAGGGAAAAGGGCAAACCCCCATTGGGCATCTGGGCATGGTAGGCATGTGGGGCATGTGCTTTGTAGGGAAAAAGGCAGAGAAAAAGCAGCAGAGTGCAAGAGTCATATGGAGTAGCTGTAGGGTAGCCCAAGTGAATCAACTACTTTTTGGTCCCTACAAAATAAAACCACTGGTGTGTTCAAAATACCCCAGTCTGCCCTGCTAGTACACGATTAGTCAACAAACATCCTCTTAAACTTAAACAAAACCCGTACAACACAATTCCCAACAAACTAACCTCTATCCACCCATCGTTGCTATAGTAGCTGAGCTTGTAACGTAGTTAATGATACTTGCGTCTGTTGCGAATCTGATCACAAACTGTTGATGACCCTCACCACTGCCGTGTGGATATGTATACACACTATCAATAACACTGACGTATAGAAGTGTCACAGCCGCATCGAAACCTCTCTCACACATAGCAGACTTATCAGATCACACACTATCTCAGTGATATAATGAGCTTTCCAAGATTTATAGTCAAATTGATGCAGCTCACCGAAGATACTCGTATAAAGTTTGAGAAGCACAATGTGTAGATAGTCAAAGTAGTGTCATTGGTAGACCTCATTCTATCTGATGGACCAAATAGACATGTCCGCAATACATAATCATATATCTTACACATTACGCTATAAAGACTGTACAGTTTGTTCTAGTTGGTGTTGGACTACTCAAGCTGAAGACGCATCAAGATCAAAGTTCTCTCTGTAGACATGTGTGTTTGTGAATCGCGATCAGTTCATAGGCATGTCTCTGTGCTGCGCTCATGTGGTTTCGCATTATACATGAAGCGTGTGTGTCCTGGAATCGCCTATATAGGTCTGTCTGTTGTGTATCAGGATTACAGCACTAGTGACTATAAATATACAGAAAAGATGTAATAATTGCAAAATTCTCAGCATCCCCTGGATAAGATATTGCTTTTTGGTTACATTTTTAGCAGACATCTATGTTTGATCTTCTCCATTTTTGAGTATTCTTTGTGTTCCTGCCAGCAATACCTCATTGCCATGTGTTCTGGACAGCTGTCATGTGTGACCTGTGTTGGACAGTAAAGAAAGTAATATGCTAAATCAAAGCTAAAATCTCATACATTATATTAGAACATAGTCAATTAATTTGACTAAAAACATGCCAAGAACTAAAGAGTCACATTTCACTTAGTTACAAACATACACAGTCAAGTAACTTTATTATGACCACCAGCTAATATCCAGAATAACTGCCTTGTGCAGCACGGACAGCAGCAAGATGGGCTGGGAATGACTCAATAAGATCCTAGTAGGTTGTCACGGGTATCTGGAACCATTCTGATGTAACAGGCCAGAGGAGGGCAGACGAGAGGGTGGGCGCAGTAGTTGACACTATAGCATTGCAGCTCTATGTATCTCAAGTCTCCACGGCACTGTAACAGTGAAGAGGAGGACCTGCGGCTCGGTGTAGGTAGAAGGTAACGCCTTCCCCCCTGGGGCACACTCCAGTGGTGGTGGTAGTCTCCTGCCCTGTGACAACTTGTGAGGTGCCCATGATGGTTCTGCAGTTTCAGAAGCAGGAGAAGAGACGGCAAGGGGTTAAGCATGAAAAAATCCTCTTTATTGTCTGGCAAGCTGTCACACACAGAAATCCCTTTTCCTTAATTACAGTCCTTTCTCAGCTAGTGCAAACCAGTGGCAGAGAGCGATCCTCCAAAACATATATAGTCCATTTGAGATTCCAGATTTTGACTACAAAGCGTTAACCGAGTAAAAATCCCAGGAGAAAAGGCAATCTACTACTTTAATGAAATTCCAGCTTCGACTGCTAGGAGTACTATCTTACCCTAGGAGAACTGGATTGGACTGTTGGGCCAGGCCTAACTAGTGAGCAGACCTACGCGGGACAGATTTTGCACTGCATTTTAATAATGTTCCAGGATGCTTTCCACCCCGACAGGCTGCAGCTCCTCCCTGAGAATTTCATATCTCAAATCTTTTTTAACCCCTTAAAGACAGTGGGTTTTTTTGTTGACACCTTAGTTTTTTTTCCTCCTCGCCTTCCAAGAGCCATAACTTTTTTTTTCCATCTACATAGACATATGAGAGTTTTTATTTTGTGGGACAAGATGTACTTTCTAATGGTGTCATTCATCTAACCATAGAATATACTGGCAAACCACAAAAAAATGCTAAGTGGGTCAAAATGTGAAAAAAAAGTACTTGCGCCATGTTTGCAGGGTTTTTTTTTATGGCGTTCACTCTCTGATACAAATCATCTGCTCTCTGTATTCTGCAGGTAAATATGGCTCCGGTAATACCAAATATGTAGGGTTTGCAAAATTCCAAACATTTTCCATTTTTGACATTTCCGCCGCAGCACCACTTTCTGCGACCAATAACTATTTTGTTCTTTCACATTTGTACCTGATATGTGTACTTTTAACTGGGACTATTTTGGGATAGATGTGACTTCTGTGATCCCTTTTTTTCCATTTTTTTGTAGACCTGAAATGACCAAAAAAACACAATTTTGGCATTTGGAATTTTTTTTTCTACAGTGTTCAGCAAATGAAATGAATGGTGTTATACAAAGATCGGGCTTTTTCGGACACTGCGATATCAAATATGTGTAACTTTTTATTATTTTATTTATTTATAAAATGGCAAAAGGGAGGGTGATTAGAACTTTAATATGTTTACATTTTTTGTATACTTTTAAACATTTTATTATTTTTTTTACTTTTTCATAGAGTCCTCCTAAGGTGCTTAACCATTAGGGGACACAATTGTTTATACACAATGCAATAAGGTGTACAAAGATGGCGACTTTACTACTTCCTGCCCCATGAAAAACATGGCTCAATGGAAGCCTTCACAAGGCTTCCAGCCGCCATGCAAACCAATGGGGGCCCCGCGATGTCACTGTGGGGCCCCAATCAAAGTGAGAAACGGTGCGATGCCATGGCCTGACTTGCCGCATCGTTTAATAGAGTAAACAGCACGGAATGGTGCTGTTGCTGGCGGGTGTCAGATGCAATTACCAGCCAGCACCTGCCACCTGTGTAGCGGGATTGCGGCACGATCCCACTACAAAGCCCCTTACTGACTCAGGGGCTTTGACGCATTAATAACTGGGACCAAGTTTATAACCTCTCTTCCCTCTCCTCCTCTTACCATGAAAACCACCCTTTTTCTGCTGGTTTGCACATTATGACTTGGCAGTTTCACATATACCTCAGAAATAGCAGCATTTCTCAGACACTTTACACTGAAATATTCACCTAGAGGTCAGCAACTGATCTCAGATTGACACAAGGCTAAGTCACCAAGCCCATACTCAACTTTTATAGTGCAAATATCACCAACATTACTAACACAGTGAAAACACAGTATTATAACTCTCAACATTGTGCAAATTCCTAGTAATGTGCAGCAAGGATTAATCATGAACAGAAATAGTTAATTCTGTACATTACACTGACTGCATCCACAGCTGCTGAGGGGTGTGTGGGAGATGATCTATGTAGCGAACACATTGATTGAGGTGGTCCTACAGATGCTCAGTTGGGTTGAAGTTTAGAAAATTCAAGGGCCAGGGTAATACTTGAAGTCTTGATCATGCTATTTTCAACCATTTTTGGGCATTTTCTACTGGTGAACATTTTCTTGGGGGAAGAAAATCGATCTAGGGGTGACCATGATCTCCAAACCTACCAAGGGTATGCCATGATCTCCAGATTGGTTGATAGTGCGCAGGGAAGGCAAAAAAAAAAATTCTACAGACCATTTAGCTATCACCATCAGCTTGTGTGCTTCCAGCAATGGTTGCAGATGCTTTTTTTCTCTGATTCCCCTCCCTTTAAACCCACCGCCCCATATGTAAAAGGGGAGAATAAAATGGACTTATCGGAGAAATAATTCTATGCCAAATCACGAGTTTTAAAAATTTAAAGCTACTTTGAACTTTGAAGCCTTTTCTGCTTATGCAACTTCATAAGCAATGCATTGATCATCGTCGCTTTGAGTCACATACACAAAAGGATTTTACTTTTTTTTTCCATAGGAAAATTTTTAAACTCACATTTTCTCTATCTTTAAAACACAAAACGAACTTTTATTATTTAAACTCTTAACCTCAAACAAAATTTAAAAACCTGATTTCAAATTTTTTTAAACCCTTTCTACTTCGAAAAGAAGGAATAGCTCCTTTCCATTATCCAGTCGTGGAACCCCACCACCAATAGGAAAGCCTAATATAAGCAATTTACTAGCCTAAGGATCCCAAGCCCATACAGGGCATTTGGGCCCTAATCCAGGGAACAAAACAAAAAACCCTTTTTGACACTGTCCCGCACAGGGGACACTTTTAAACAAGGGGGAAACCCAATTTAAAACTCATATCGACCTCCCCCCCACATGTTTCACCACAACCTGGCTTCACGGGTTAGAGGTCAATTTTTTTGGGGACTAAACACAGTAAGGAAAAAACTTAGATTCCGGTTTACATATTTTTATCAAAAAATGTTTAAGCTGCCCCCGGGCTTTTAAAAAGTGAACTCAAAAATGCCCTTCCCCACACTATTTTTACCTCTCAATTAGCCACATTCAGGCCTCTCACGGTCCACCACCTCCTTTTCCAGAGAAAAAAAATATAAAAAAAACCCAACCGGCAAGCTGCACTTTTTGACAGCCTGTGGAGTGGGGAGGTCAGAAAATCAAAATGGGGCACCCTTTCCTCCCCAAAAAGGTAAAAAATCAAAATAACCCCAAATAAAACAATGGTTTCGCAATAAAAAACACTCGGAAAAAAACATATGCAAACCTGGTGCCCCCTGGCCAAAGGGCTGCGGCACACATATATATATTATGTTAAACACGCACCCTCCCTGCCACCCACACAATTTTCAAAAAGGCAAAACTTACGGGAAATCCCTAAAGAAGCATTTATGCTGTCTACAACATAAAAAACTTGAGATTCTCGGTTTTACATATTTTGATCAAAAGATGTTAAAGCCCCCACGACTTCAAAGTATCTCAAATAGGGCCTCCTACACTATCTTTTTCCTCCAATAAGCCACATTCAGCCCTCACTGGGGCCCCGACCTCCTTTTACACATTGGGCTCACAGAACTTTTTGCATTTCACAGAAAATTTTTACCCCCGGCCATTCAATTTTTGGTTTTGGGCACTCCATTATGGGTCGGTTTTCCCTTATACTTTGAAGTCAGCACTCACCTCTCACATCAATCGCATATGGTGCTTTGAACTTTCCATGTCACTTATTTACAATGGAGTCATTTGTTCACTTACAGTACACTTTCACCACAGTAGCACACAAACAGTTGTCAAGCTGCACAGCTTCAGAAAGCCATTAATCACATCTTTTTGTAACCTTGATAAATCGCACATTAACAGCAATGAGGATTATATGTGCAGGCAGCCTACCACACATCTTATATACCCATCTAGTCAGCTTACAGCCGGTGACTTCCTTTCCGCCAAAACTGAAAAAATGAAGGCCCAAAAAATTGACCAACGTTTCCCCTAAACAATCCAAATACCAAAACCCATAAAAGAAAAAAATAAATACAGTACTTACAAAAATTTTAAATATTTAATTATTTTTTTTAAAAATTTTATAATCTTTTTATGGGGCAACACTTTAAAATAACAATTGGGTACATGTATCAGTGTACACTTTGTATTACAATGTAAATTTGATGTGCCCTCAAAATAGCTCAACACAGCCATCAATGTCTAAACCGCTGGCAAAAAAGTGAGCACACCCCTAAGTGAATATGGGCAATTTGTGCCTAATTAAGCATTTTCCCTACATGGTGTCATGTGACTCGTTAGTGCTAAAAGCTCTCAGGTGTGAATGGGGAGAATTGTTGATCTACATAAATATGGTATAGGCCATAAAAAGATTGCCAACACCCTGAAACTGAGCTGCAGCATGGTGGCTAAGACCACACAGCAGTTTAACACTAAGAACATGCTCAGTGGCATATTCAGACATTGTCTTTTCAAAATAGATGTACGAGTCCTGCCAGCATTGCTGCAGGGGTGAAAGTGGTGGGGGATCAGCCTGTCAGTGCTCAGACTACATGCCACACACTAAATCAAATTGGTCTGCATGGCTGTCATCCCAAAAGTAAGCCTTTTCTACAAATGATGCACATGAAAGCACATACAGTTTACTGAAGGCAGACATACTAAGAACATGGGTTACTGGAACCATGTCCTGTGGTCTGATGAGACCAAGATAAACTTCTTTGGTTCAGATGGTGTTAAGCGTGTGTCGCACCAACCATTTGAGGAGTACAAAGACAAGTGTGTCTTGCCTACAGTCAAGCATAGGTGTGAGGGTGTTAGGGTTTGGGGCTGCATGAGTGCTTCCAGCTGTGGGAAGCGACAATTCATTGAGAGAACCATGAATGTCAACATGTACTGTGACATAATGAAGCAGAGCAAGATCTCCTTCCTTTTGAAACTGGGCCGCAGGGCAGTAACCCAACATGATAACGACACCAAACACACCTCCGAGATGACCACTGCCTTGCTACAGAAAATGTGGGTAAAGGTGCTGGACTGGCCAAGCATCTCTCCAGACCAAAACCCTATTGAGCATCTGTGTGACATCCGCAAATGGAGCTCTGTGATGTCATCATGGAAGAGTGGCAGAGGATTCCAGTGGCTGCAGCCTGTGAAACTCCATGCCTAAGAGAGTTAAGTCAATGCTGTAAAATGCAGGACACACAAAATATTGACACTTTGGACATTTTTACTTAGGGGTGTACTCAATTTTGTTTCCAGTTGTTTAGACATTCATGGCTTTGTGTTGAGTTATTTTGAGGGAACAACAAATTTACACTGTTATACAAGCTGGACACTGACTACTTTACATTGTATCAAAATGTCATACCTTTAGCATTGTCCCATGAAAATATATAATACAATATTTAAAAAAGTGGGAGGGGTGCACTCACTTTTCTGAGATACTGTACACTACGTTCCAAATTATTATACAAAAAGTGTTTAGGAGTGATAAGGTAAGAATTTTTTTGTTAGTCAGTTAAACTCATTGATGGTGATGTGTGTCAGGGCTCTTTAATATCACTGGAAAGCATTTGCAGACACCTGTGCTAATTAGTTTGGCAGGGGGTGTCCAATTAAAGGCAAGACTACTTAAAAGGCTGTCCTACACTATTAAGCAGCCTACATTTCCAGCCAAAATGGGAAAGAAAAATGATGTGTCGGCTACTGAGAAGCAAAAAATTGTGGAGTGCTTAGGTCAAGGCATGACTACAATCAACATTGCCAAAACACTTAATCGTGATCATCGCACAATCAAGAAGTATGTAGCTGACTCACAGCACACATGTGTGCGTGCTGATAAGGGAAAATTGAGGACTCTTTCCAACAGGCAATTACGTCATGTTAAACGAGCAGCTGCAAAAATGCCTTGTCATAGCAGCAGACAAGTTTTTGAAGCTGCTGGTGCCTCTAACGTCCCCCGAACAACAAGATGCAGGGTCCTTCAGAGGTTTGCAGCTGTGCGTAAGCCATCCTGTAGACCTCCTCTATCCACTGCACACAAGCAGAACGGCTCCAGTGGGCCAAACAATACATGAAGACTGACTTCAAAACTGTTTTGTTCACCGATGAGTGCCGTCCAACGCTCGATGGTCCAGATGGATGGAGTGGAGGATGGCTGGTTTGATGGACACCCCATGCAAACACGGTTACGGCGCCAACAAGGAGGAGGTGGAGTAATGTTTTGGGCTGGAATCATGGGGAGAGAGATTGTCGGCCCCTTTAGGATCCTTAAAGGTGTAAAGATGAACTCCATAATGTATGTGGAGTTTCTCAAACAGCACTTCCTGACATGGTTCAAGAAGAAGAACCGTGCATTCTGCAGCAAGATCATTTTCATGCATGATAATGCACCGTCTCATGCTGCAAATAACACATCTGCATCTCTGGCTGCTATGGGCATAAAAGGGGACAAACTTATGGTGTGGCCCCCATGCTCCCCTGACCTCAACCTCATTGAGAACCTCTGGAGCATCATCAAAAGGAGTGTCTATGATGGCGGGAGGCAGTTCACATCTAAGCAACAGCTCTGGGAGGGTATTCTGTGCTCATGCAAAACAATTAAAGAAGAAACCATACAAAACCTGGCAAATTCAATGGACGAGAGAGTTCAGAAGCTCATTTCGAACAAGGGGTCCTATGTACACATGTAACATCACCTCGAATAAAGTTTTGACTTGAAAACTGTTTGATTTCAGTTTTTAATAACCTGCTAATGCTTATAATTTCACAAATGACCATTTTTTTGTTCGTTATAAAAATTAAAAGGTTGATAACTCTGCTGTGCATAATAATTTAGAACATGCATTTTGAGCGCATTTTGTTTTTTTTTGTATAAAATATACTGTTATCATAGGCAGATTGTTCAAAAACCTTTCCATTATACTCTAATAGTTGGTGACTGAAAAATTACAATGACTGCAATTTATATAGGTAATTTTGGAAAATAAGAGAAAATATTATTTGCATAATAATTTGGAACACAGTGTATATAGCTATGGATAATCATTTGTTACAAGTATTTAGGGCATTGTGTATAACCTATTGCTATAAACTATTTATATTTATTATCATATTACCATCTAAGATTTATAGGGTTTATTAGGGATGAGCTACAATACAAGACAGAGTCCATGGACAGGCATGACATTGTTTTTGAAAACAATCCATTTAAGATGGATTTCAATATATGAAGGTTATGTTCACCTTTAACATGGACATAATAATTACTATGTCTGTGGCTAGCTTTTGGAAAAAAAAAAGAATTGCACTAAGTTATAGTCTGCAATCTTTAGTCCTTAATTAATTGTCACACCCTACAATATTTAGTTTGCAATTTGCTCCTGTTATTACACTTTTCTCATGTGGGTTCATCCTTCCAGCAATACATACTAAAAGTGAGGGCTGTGCTTTTAGAAGTCTGGAGTTTGCTGTATATCTTCTGTTTTCACTTTACACTTTTACATAGCCTAAGTGATTCTCCTCCTGCAAACTGTGTTGTGTATACTTTGTCTCCTACCTACAGCATTGAGCTGTACAGCTAAACTCCTTGGGTGCTTTCTCCCCACTTTATTACCTAATTTTATTGTGTGCAATCTCCCCTCCTCTCTGCTGTTATATTTGAAACTGAGAGAAAAGAAGGAGGGAGCAGAGAACAGCCCATCAGAAGGACTTACACAAATTCCAGAGCAGCAAGATGCTAATACATTTTTAATGAAAAATATTTAGAAATGTCTTATTTTGTATTTAAGAAGCAAATGAAACGAAAAGAAAAAAAAATCAATGCAAAGTTGTCTATATCATCTTAGGCAACATAGGGAAATAAATATTTATTATTAACTTCTAATTTAGCTCTATCTTTTAAATTCCTATATTGCAAATCTATATCCTGTTGGTCTACCAACTGTTTTAAAGGGAACCTGTCACATTTTTAAAGGGTATAGGCGTGATCATACAGAGAAGGTAGGCATATTACAATCCAATCAAAGATAAGTATATAGCATAAGATATAGGTTACAATCCAATCAGTGTCTTAATGTAAAGATATCATTTAATTATTAAAATCATGACACCTCCCATCTACCAAAAAATAAAAATGAATACTCTGACATCTGTCTTAGTTACACTAATCTAATAACCTTAAATAAGCAGCAGCTATGACCTGTTATTCAAATGCCACGGTCAGACCAAATGCCTCTTAGACCAAATATTATGATGTGAGCGGAACAGAACATGTCCTTGTATCCTAGTCAGAAATTCATATTAGAACAAAGATTTAAGTTTGAAGAAGACAAGATGGAAGCCATAAATTAAAATGATTATCAAACTATCAAACGTAGATTCAATTCTGTTTCAGATTATGCCCCCCTTGTTGAGGACAGCACAAAATAGTGTCAGACCTGCTGTTTCCAGTGCTGTGTCCCTTATTCTGTGACATGCTGTAGTTTTAGAGCATTTAATGCTCAAATCTTATTCATGAGCAGGTGTTAGCCCTGCCCATCAAACTCTAGCCCTGCCCACCTGGCAGTTATTCAGATGGGCGGGATATAAAAAAAACTGACTCTTTGTTTGACTCTTTTCTGGCTGAAAACTGCAGATTTGAGCATTAAATGCTCTAAAACTACAGCATCTTACAGAATAAGGGACACAGCGCTGGAAACAGCATGTCTGTCACTAGCTTGTGCTGTCCTCAGCAAGGGGGGCATAATTATTTTTTACCCTGCAGGTCAATTGCTGAACTTGTCCCATAATATTGTTGCCTTAGGTTGGCAGCTAATTACTACAATTCCCAAGATGCCCCGATAAGAAGTATAGTCACACATAGAGAGAAGAGTAGGGAGGGCGTAGAAGGTGAAAAATAAGAGAAGTGGGGAAGAGAACAGGAGAAGCGGGGTTAATTTTAATTCAAGAAAGCTAACCTTTTAGTTAATACACTACTTTTATGAGCAAGTAATTAAACTAAGTTTTGTATGTTCTAGCAGATGGAAACAGAAACAACAAAAAGAACATGGGTAAAAGATGCACAGAGGAAATTTTTACACTAGAGCTACATTGCTAGTGAGTGTTTTGTTTATTAATTTAAGGACCAGTACAAAAAAAAAGGAATAAAAGATTGATTTCACAAGCCACAGTGAAGCTAGTGTTCATGGACGCTGAGCATATACTATGTATTGCAGGTGGTCCATTGGGTGGCCTGTCCCTCAGTTCAATCCAACACTACCCCAGAAGTGCACACGCTGGTCCTTATGGATTTAAAGGGCAAGTGTCCACTGTTAATGTGTCGTCGTCGTCCCCCCCCATGGTAACGCTTCTGCATCTATTTAAACAGACACTTTCCTTTTACCTTTGTATGGTGTGTCCATTAATGGCCTATTTGTATGGCGCACAGATATAAATAAATCTTCTGCATGGTGTGGCATAGAGGCAGAGCGATCTGAGGACCCAATCTGGCATCTACTGGATGATGTGGAATACGCTTGCACGTGAGATATTTTGGTACTGTATATCAGGACTTCTCTCAGTGTAGCCTCTGCAATATGCACTCTTTTTTGTCAAGGAGAGTACATAAAAATGACTTCCTTTATCTTATTTGCTGGGCAGAATCCCGGATACATGATGCACTAAAATATATTTTTTCCTGAGAGAGTAAGAATGTAAAACTGGTTAAAGAAAACCATTCAAAGTTTTTTCTCCCATGATGTCTCCATCAAATCCTCAGCATCCTTGATTCTCAAATGTGCTTATATAGATATTATATTCAAAATTTTGATATGGTTTCTAGTCTTTTTTTTCTGTACAGAGATTGTCAATTCCATAATTTCATGCAAATTCTGCATTATAGATAAGGTAAGGATTATAGAGTGCACTCCTTTTCTGAGCACTCCATCTGCCAATGCCCGTCCCATATCTAGCATTTATTTACGTTTAATCTTTAGTTGTCACCTGAGAATTCCCACTCTTGCCGTCAGCATTACAAAGTCAAGCATATGGCATGGGATAATCTATTATCATAGCACTGAGGTAATACATAAACCTCATATTATTTTCAGATACAACACTCAGGCTACAAATTTTTTGACTTTTTTACTTCATAATACACATGGGTGTAAAAATCATCCTTTAGTATATTTACATTATTCTTGGACAATCCATGTCATTGTAGGATATTTGTATCCTAAAACATATTTTGCTATGCATACTTCTGCTTGGACATAAATGTAACATTTATTTACCAAGCATCTGTTACCATTTTTAGATTATAATCATTGTTAGCTTCCAATGTATTCTCATGAGAGAAAATGAAATATTTACCGTCTTAGTTTCCTGTTGCACCACTTTCCGGAAATTTTAATGTAAAGATAACATAGTGCAAAATATTTTATATTATCCTAAACTGATTTGTGCCAAAAATAAAAATCATGATTTTGATGACAGATGTTCATTAAATGCTTCAACCTCTCTGGTTGAAAATGAAAGATTACGTTTATTCATAAATAAAAGTATCGACTGGAGCTCACATATTAATGTCGGGAAAAAATGCCATTAATACTGGTAAGGTCTGAGACATTTTCTCTAAATTTATCATCAAGAACACTACAGTCAGTTATAAAATAGAAAAAGAAAGCTAAGTACACATGGCCTTCAAATTTAGAAGATGAAATTATGTTTTTAGACATTGATAAATAAGCCACCAGCTGTGACTAACAAGCCAAACCTCTGCCAAGCTCATTCTAAAGGACACACTTTAGAGAGGAATCCCGTTACATTGATTTGTGATTAATAGACATTTGTATAAAAAAAAGCAATGATCAAAAAATGAGACAGTTATAATATGGATCAATAAAGCTAGATAGGGCTGTACTGTACTCTAGTACAAAAAACACTATACACAGTATAGATATAGATATATATATATATATATATACATACATATATATATATGTAGAGAGAGAGAGAGAGAGGCTGCGCTTGTAAAAAAATTTTTAAAGATGGGTGTAATGTGGAAAAAAGACCCCTGTCACAAGTCTAATTTATGTATATTGCATTGCACCCATCTTTAAAAAATTCTTTGAAAGCGCAGCCTCTCTTTTTCTCTTTATATACAGATTCCTCTTTAAAGTGTGTAATTTACCTATGCAAAATATATATATATATATGTGTATATATATATATATATATATATATAATTTGCTGAGGTAATCTGGAGAAATTTCACCTCATGCTTCCAGAGGCCCCTCCCACAGATTGGATTGGCTTGATGGGCACTTTTTCCGTACCTTAGGGTCAAGCTGTTTCCACAACAGCTCAATGGGGTTGAGATCTGGTGACTGCGCGGGCCCCCTCCCATTACAGATAGAATACCAGCTTCCTGCTTCTTCCCTAAAATAGTTCTTGCATTTTTGGGGAGGTGTGCTTTGGGTCGTTGTTCTGTTGCAGGATGAAATTGGCTCCAACCAAGCGCTGTCCACAGGGCATGGCATTGCAAAATGGAGTCATAGCCTTCCTTATTCAAAATCCCTTTTACCTTGTACAAATCTCCCACTTTACCAGCACCCAAAGTAACCCCAGACCGTCACATGACCTCCACCCAGCTTGACAGTTTGGCGTCAGGCACTCTTCCAGCATCTTTTCAGTTGTTCTGTGTCTCACAAGTGTTCTTCTGTGTGATCCAAACACCTCAAACTTCGATTCGTCTGTCCATACTTTTTTCCAATCTTCCTCTGTCCAATGTCTGTGTTCTTTAGCCCATATTAATCTTTTCCTTTTATTAGCCAGTCTCAGATATGGCTTTTTCTTTACCACTGTGCCCTGAAGGCCAGCATCACGGAGTCGCCTCTTCACTATAGACGTTGACACTGGCATTTTGCAGGTACTATTTAAAGAAGCTGCCTGATGAGGACCTGTGAGGTATCAATTTCTCAAACTAGAGACTCTATATACTTGTCTTGTTGCTCAGTTTTGCAGCGGGGCCTCCCACTTCTCTTTCTACTCTGGTTAGAGCCTGTTTGTGCTCTCCTCTGAAGGGAGTAGTATACACCATTGTAGGAAATCTTCAGTTTCTTGGCAATTTCTCACATGGAATAGCCTTCATCTCTCAGCACAAGAATAGGCGGTCGAGTTTCACATGAAAGTTCTCTTTTTCTGGCAATTTTATGAGTTTAATCGAACCAACAAATGTAATGCTCCAGATTTTTCAACTAGCTCAAAGGAAGTCAGTTTTATAGCTTCTCTGGTCGGCAAAACTGTTTTCAGCTTTGCTAACATATTTGCACAAGGGTTTTCAAGGGTGTTCAAAATATCCGATAGCTTTCTAACACAGTTAGCAAACACAATGTACCATTAGAACACTGGAGTGATAGTTGTTTGAAATGGGCCGCTATACACCAATGTAGATATCGCATTAACAACAAGACGTTTGCAGCTACAATAGTCATTTGCCACATTAACAAACTGTGCTTTACTTTCAAAAATAAGGAAATTTCTAAGTGACCCCAAACTTTTGAATAGTAGTGTACGTCACCTTTTTTTATCTTTTTGTATTCTGTAAGCATTGTACCTTTTTTCTAATAAAGCTTAAAACTTTAATAAGTTTGGTCCTTGTATGCTGTAAGATTCAATAGCCTTGATTAAAGTGTTGAACTCTGTGACTGCTGAAGAACAGTGTGTTAGTGTTTAACCCTGTGACTGCTGGAGAGTAGTGTTTGGAGCGTTTTAACCCTACAAGTGCCAGTGAGTGGTGTTTGTGGGTGACAGAGTCCTTTCCTCCAATTTTGATTATTGAGGAAGGTGGTGGAAGCATATATTTTTAGGGTGTTTGGACTGTGTTGGGTTGTGATTTATGCTCAATTTGCCATCTGAGTGGAAGGTGAGTACAAATAAGATTGAGTGGAAATACATGAATCCCTTTACAATGGCCCCCATGTCATGTGCTGGTGAGTGAGTATGTGACAGTAGTCATTTCTGGGGGCAGCAGGGTGGGGGGTTGTAAGGATAACAGGAATGTGGTGGGACATCATAAAGTCAAAGCTATCTGTACTGTAAATTTTACAGAGGTAAAATGTACCCAAAAGCAAACAACGCCAATCAGAGAGGACACCATGGTTGAGTCACTGGATTTAATCGACAATTATTTTAGGAGTCACAATTAATGATAACTAATAGCTTAATTTGATCAACTTTGTCAAGGGTAGCAAAACACTAAGGGCAACATGTATGAAAACTGTTTAGGTCTAAAATTCACTTTTTTGCCCATAGGTTGCTATGGGCAAAAAAAATCGTTTTTAGACCTAAATAGTTTTCATACATGTGGCCCTAAGCATCTGTCATATGCAGATAAAACCACAATAACATGGGTGTGCATAGTTTTGTTTGCAGGCAGCAACCATTACCAATTAGGTTATCCCCTGCGTCAGAATTTCCTATTTTCTGTTTCATCATAGAAACAAAAAAACTAAAACAATGGCTAGTCGGCAGATTGGTTACATGACAGACACCAATGGCGCCTAAAAGACCCCATTGTTTATAATAGGGTCAGTCAGGTTAGCCATCATTTGAAAAGAAAAAGAAAAGAAAAAATAGTGTTGCATGCAGCACTATTTTTTCGGCATTTTTGACTGAATCTGCAACAGAGACTTTGAATGAAACCCCGACACAGATGTGAGCTATCAGCCTAAACGCACTTGGTGGGTAGGAGATGCCCTTGATGTGTGGTGCAGATAAAACAGGAAGGAGATAAAGGGTTTTCCTTTGAACAAGGGGTTTTTTTTCTTTTTTAGGGCGTTTACAGCCAGGAGAAGGTTAACTCTCCCAGGTAAACTTTACGCACTTACTCCAAGACGCTCAGCCAAAACATAGAGGAACGTGATTTCCTCATTTAAAAATCTTTAGAACGATTTCCAGATGGTCAAACGTGGAGCTTGCCAAACTCCCCTTGAACTGAACAAACCCTTGGTCTTTTTGGTATTTTGGGCCCCGGCCAGAAGTACTGGGGGCCCAAAGGGGATTTGGTCTGAGGGACTGGGGTTACTTCATGCAGTCCTGGAATCCAAAGTCCTGCTAGGCTAGACTGCTTTCTTCCTTTTTCCTAATCTTCTTCCATGCGGCCAGGAAATTGAAAGGGTTAAACTGACCCCTAAACCCAGGGAAGCATAGCCTGTGTCAGGGTGGAATGATGGATTGCCTACTGAAAGGTGAGAAAAGTGTTTCCCGATGAGGAACTGGAAAAACCCAGAAAACTGAAATTTTTCTAAAATAAGCTTCTACACCCCCCTCCATGTCAGGTTGCTAAAGGAACACCCAGCATTAATGCTGAGTGACTGTGACTGATTTACATTTCTGCAAAGCAACATGACCATAACTTTTCACAGACAGTCCCTTTGCTGTAGGAGTACAGGGGAGACAGAGGTAATAACATTTTTTAATAACATGAATAGTGCAATCATTATAAAATACAAGAAAACATTATTAAACATCATTAAACAGTATTAAATTCCTGTAGTGTATTCTACCACCAACTCCTGTACACTACACTCAGGAGCAAATGTTGACAATAATTGGCAAGTGTAAATGGACCTTGGGAAGGCTTATTCAGATTAGGGAGCTACTAGGCCGAAATTTTTTTTTTGGTTTATTTTTGCCCCCAAAAAACCTGTTGACCCCCTATTTCTATATAATTAAATGTATTTTACAAAAAAAACTGGGTTTGCATTTAAAGGCCAGGCATGACACAATTTTCATGCCCCTAAAGTGTGCACAAAATTGCTAAAAAATAAATATGCTTTCACCTAAATTATGCTTTTTCCCTATTGGGCAATAAAATTTTACTATTTTAAGGTACACCAACACCAAATTTTTTTTGAAGGTTAATCATTAACCACATACACTCATTTTAAGTGCCTTAAAAAGGGGCTGGCGGTCCCAAATTGATTTGTGAATACACCCTGACCCATAGGGCTATATTTCTTTTCTAAAAGGGGAAAAAATTAATTTTCCGACCCCTGTGGAAAAGGGGGTTTGGAATATTGAAATCCAACATACCCAATCCTTCTTCATCTTAACATCTGCCATCAGAGAATAATTGAGGGGTCTTCACCCACATTTATCTCATGTATACAGCGGGTTTAGGTAATTTTTCACAATAGGGTTTTCCCTTTTTGTTACAGACCTTTTGGCGACTAAAAATCAGCTACATTCATCTGTGTGAGGTTGTATTGGCAGCAAACACATATTTTCAAGCCTCATTCAGATTAACAAGAAAGTCACAAAGAACAAAACTCCTGCATGTTAACATTTCCCATAGGGTGGTTTCACACGCAATAAAAAGGGTGGTTTTAAATAGTACAGTAAATATAAATCAGGTATTTAAACTTTTTCTTCTTGCAGCATGCACTCCTGGCATTGGTTCAAAAAATTGCATCAAAAGCTCAGTAACCCCTTTTTTCCCCAAAAAATATGCTTTTTATGAAAACACCCGGCGTGAAAACTGTTTAAGTAATACTTTCTGTAAAACCCCTGTTTTTCTTTTAAAAAACTTCATCCCAAATTTTTTTTTTCTGTTCTTTTTTTTCTCTTAAAATTTTTCATGACAGCATTGGAAGTTGTTGAAGTTTATTCCCCTTTTAAAGAAAATTTCGCTTATCAGACACTTCTGTGGCGGGGGTGTGAAAAATGGAATCTCCTTTTTATTGTAGCCAGCATGTGGTACCTTAATTTTGTCACAAATTTTATCCCCCAAAAAAAGAACTACTTTTTTTTAGTAGAGCCCTTTTAGACCAGAGAGGGCTGCGTTTTTGATTACAGGACTTCAGTTTACGCAATTTTTTAAGTTTACAGCTTTAAAGGGGAATTTTCAATTTTTATATTTTTTTGTTCCTCAACCTTGCAAATTCCTTTTTTTTTCTATTCAAATGTATAAAAAATTTTTTTGCCCTTTTTTTTTTGAATCTGCTTTTCCCTGGGCTTAATTTTAAAAAAAAAAAAAGTAAAGGAATTCAAGGCAGCATTTCAAAAAAGGGAGCATATTGATCCGCGCTACATTTCGGCTCACACAGGAACTTTTCTCAAGTCTCTTTAGAAAGGCTTCTGTAAAAGTCAAAACATATGGGTCAATAATATTACATCGGTTGGAAGTGCTGCCTTGAATTTACTTTAGATTTGTTAAAGACTTTATCTGGTACAAGTCTATGGTAGGCATGCGCCAGCTTCATTATTTACCAGTAATCTTCTTTCACTGGGGTTTTTATTTAATAATGAATATAGGTTGAATGGTCATTTTTAAAGACACCTGTCCTTGTACGATTGGAGCTTTCCTGTATAGAAATTAGACACAGAGTGGTTTGCTCATGCAAAGGTGTCAAAGTATACCAAGAAAAGTATGTTGCGATTGAGATAAATCACATGAGCACTTGTCGTTCCTTAGCATGGATGGACAATAACTGCAGATGACCAGTTTGAGTACCAATGTTGTCTTTGGGAAAGAGAAGGGCAAGATTTTGAAAGACAAAAGAGCAGAACAATTGGACCACAAAGCACTGGAAAAACATTGCCCGATCAGATATTTCCAGATTTCTTTTTTTTCATCAATTAATTTTTATTAAAATTTTCATTCAACAACAAAACATGTTGACAACCGGTGCTAGATATGACAATGAGATATCAAATATTGAAGCAAATATATAATGTCAATAAAACCACAAGCATCAAGTATTGAAGAATAGATTCATTGGCAATAGGATAGCAGGTATTTAAGCATAAGAACATTGGCAATGTTTTTCAATGTATAACAGATGCCACACCAAACAAAAATACAATTACCCAATAAAATAAATATTTCTTTATTGAAAATAAAGCAACACAAATACAAAAATAAGCAATAGCGGTGCAAAAAAGTGCTGAAACTGCTACAGGTAAGTATATCCCAAATCAAAGTAACTCAATTACAAAAAATAATAAAAATGGTACACATGATTTAGAGTAATATATTCAAAAAAATCATATTCTCCAACAAGGTAACATAAATAATGCATACATGTGTATAAATAACCAATACAAAATAAAGCCATAATAATGGGATAATGCAGACCAAATAGCACACTAAAAAGACCCAACGCACGTTTCACAGGAATGCTTCCCCTTTTTTACACCACTATTGTTTATTTTTGTATATTTTCAATAAATAAATATTTATTTTATTGGGTAAATGTAACTGTGTTTCGCGTTGCAGTATTTCGTTATCATTTACCTCTAGGTGGTTGTTTTATTTTTTGCTATTTGGTCCGGTCTTTTTTGATAGGCAGATACTAATGTATAACAGATGTAAACAAGAAAGAAAAGATATTGCGTTCAATGAATCAAAGGTATCACATAGTTGTCAAGAACAGTTAACCAATAGCAAAACATGAAATTTCTTGAGGAAATATAAAATAAACTGAGGAAGGAGGAGGAAAGAAGGGTAGTGAAAAAAGGGGAGTGGAGGAGAGGTCACACCAGTATCCCATGGGTTCCAGTCGGAGCTGGAAATGTTGCCTAGCACCTTTGGACATTTAGATAAATCCAGATTTCTATTGAACCATGCTAATAGGAAGTTAAGAATGAAGGCTGATGGATGTGGTATAACACTGAAGGGAAATGTTTTGTTGGCAAACCTTAGGTACCTATTTGAACAGTAGGGCTTATCTAAGTATTGTGGCTGACCAAAATCTTCCCTTAATGACAGCTGTTTACCCTACAGCAAAAAAGTTATTGATCAAAAAGCTTTCCTGCACACAGAGGCTAATTTTCTGACAGAACAGTTACAACACCTAGTGGAATCTGTCCCACAATGAATTGTTGCGGTTCTGAAGGCTGGAGAAGGTCCAACATGATACTATATGTGTGTCTGTAATGAAGTGGTTTTCCAGTGTAGTTGATCCCACCTAGATCTTCTACATGTAAACCAACACCTAAAAGATGGAGGTATAGTACCAGTCAACATTGCAGACACACTATTCCATTACATGGTTTTTGCTGTTTATTTTATTTTCTACATTGTAGATTCATATTAAAGATATGAAAGCTATGAGAGTACATAAATGGAATTAAGAAGTAAACATTAAAGTGTCAAACAAATATATCTTATATTCTTCAAAGTAGCCTCCTTTTGCTTCAGTGACAACTTTGTACACTCTGGGCGACATGTATGTATGTGGCTGCATCAGTGATCTGGTGTCTTTCCAGCTCAAAAACTGGCGCAGCCCTGTTCTCTCGATGTATGAGCAGGTGCACTCCAAAAGTACGTGCATTTTGCGATGCCCGCTGCACTTTGTAATGCGCACAAAATGTGGAGGCGTTCTGGGGGCGTGTCACACCACAACCGTATGATTCTACACATTTATGACTGTAGGATGGCAAAAATAGGAGCATTACTGCTGGAACAGCCAGACCAAGTTCAAAGTGGTTTACCTGAGCCTGAGTTGTCGTAAATGGAATTAGAAAACTCCAGATCTATGACCCACAGTAGAAGAGATCCATACATTCTGGTGCATTCTACACTGCTTTAAAGTTATTTAGAACTGACCTCTATGCACCTAGATCATACATACATCTAGAGATGAGCGAATTGATTCTAACGAAGTGGGATTCGTTTAGAATTTCAGGAAAACTTCGATTTTGAAACGAAGTCGAAGGTTGGGGTGATTCGCGGTAACGAGCGTGCTTTTGATTGATAAAATGGCTGCGGGCCAATGGCGTTACATGAGGCAAAGAAGTTTTGGGAGGAAGAAGGGCGTGCCTACATGACATGTGGCAGAGATGAAGCAATTCAGGGACCGGCGGGATTCTCTGTGACGTCACCCGCACGATATAAGTCGGGCGCTGACGCTGGGAGCTCATAACCGCTCTGTCGCACTGTAATGTAGTAGGGAAGGTGCTTGCGCGGCTGCTTATGATATCTCCTAATTGAAAAACTCACTTTTATAAAGCGAATTTTTGGGGGGTGTCCACACGTTGTCTCAGAGGGTGCTTATCTTACGTTCTAATTCTGATTTTGTGGGGTATTGGACTGAAGTCCAGTGTGGCTCCAGTGCAGCTGCATATACATTTTAATGCTATCTGCTCAGTTCTTCAGCACATGAATTTCCAAGGGTATCTAAGCCTGTTTCCTGTTGTATTATTTAAAGAAGACAGCGTTTTACAATCCATATAAACACTTATTTTTAGCTGCTCATTTTTTTGCGCCAATTTAGATCTCAGGGGTTAACTTTAAGCCTTGTTCTCGCTGTTGTGGTCACTAAAGAAGAAACATTTCTTGTTTTCATACCTCCAAAGAAGAAATTTTTGCCTGTAGCACATAACTTTATATCCGAAGGTTAATTAAGGCCTGTTTGTTGCTTTTATATCAGTAAAATTACAGTGTTTTCAACGGCACATACACTTAAATTTTTCCTCTATCCATTTGTGGAGCGCAATTTATTTCCAAGGGTTACCAAGCTGGTTACTGGGTTCATTTGGAGTCAAATACTGGGTGTGTATTTATCTAATACCGATACTTTCATCAAACAGTATCTTCTACATTTTAGAAACAAACAGTATGTCAGACAGAGAGGTGGCAGGCTCTTCACTGCGAGTGGCAGTGGCACAAACATTCCTGGAGCAGGCCCAGGGCGCAGCACAGCAAGGGGAGTCGCAGAAGGGGTCACTCGCGTGGTTGGTCCAACTGACGCTGTCATCTAGCAGCTGTGTGTTGTTCTGCAACCCAAAGGTTCTTGATTGGTTGACTAGATCATCATTCCTCTCAGATGACATCTGACAACCCGAGCCAAGAGTCGGTGGGAACATCGAACACAACCCTTAGTTGCATGGCAGGAGTGGAGTCAGCGGCCCTCACCTGTCCTCAACGCCTCTGTACCAATCGGTTCCCTCAGCAGAGATCTTACTATGTGGTCTAGGCTCCAGCGCCACTATATAGCGGAGGTATGAGACAATTGAGGAAGGCAGTCAGCAGCTACTTGGCAGCAAAGAATTGGGCCAGTATTCCCTTGCTTCTTGCAGTAGGCGCAAAAGTACAGATGTGGAGAGTGGCGGGGAGGTCTGTTGTGAGGGGTCAGCCTCTGCATACCAAGGACCGATGTTGAGGGACAGCAGTGACGATGAATAAGTCACATATAGATGATGTGAAGGTCGGGTAGCAAAGCGGCCACGGGGTAGAAAACCCGCTTCGCATAGGTCCAAGAATGTAGCGGCAAGGGGCTCAGGCGAGGCAGCGGTGGGTAGATAGTCACTCGCAGTGCGGAGCCGTTGGCGGTATATCAGATACTTGACCGGTGTGGCTGTTCTTTGCTAGACACCAGAGGAGCCTGAATATGGGTATATGTAGAAATCTGTGGGCAGAAAGTGAAGCGTGGCCCAGGGAGCTAAACGTTGGCACCACGGACTGCATTTAATCACATGATGCGTCACTTCCGAGTGCATAGATAGAATACGTGGCTCAGATGTGACTCGGTCCAACCTTGCCACCGCAGCAATCAGCAGCAGCAGCGGACCAGTGGCCACGCATGCCATTGCAGCCAGTCAAGGCTCCACCACCCTCTGCAGAAGGAAGCTGTTTTCTTTTGCCATCATCTCCCGGTCCAGTGCATCTACTCCTCGGTACTCATGGCACAGCAGTGTCAGCGAGGACTCGAGTTGGCGCAAAAGAGCGAACAGTATGCGTCCAACCATCCTATGGTGGCAGGAAGCTGACCGTGCTCGTGTCCAAGTGTTCGGTACTGCAGTCCCTCCTTTCCAAATGGTGCACTCTGACATCCGTGTCAGAGAATCAATGGCTTGTGCCGAGCCGTAGATGGAGAGTTCCAAGCCGTAATTTTCTTTTCCAAAAAGGCTGTCCAGCATCTTCACTCATTCACCCAACCTAGTGAGAAGGGCAGTCACCGAGCTGCAGCAGCAGACCTGGAGCAGACCTGAACCAACATCGGGTGGCCGTACTTGGTCTGCACTCTGCCAACCCTGTTTTGTTGATCGCTGGACTTCTGGGCAGCATTAATGTTCAAGGGATGGGTGGCCGACTATCGTGTTGAGCGTTGTTGATCATTACATAGTGAAATAAGCGGCTCCCTTTTATAAACTGCGCGCTATTATAATGCCCGTCGTTGAGAGCAGAAAAGGGCAGGGAACTGAGGAGCAGGCAGGGGAATGAGGGCGTCCGTTGGAAAATGAAGTTAACGTACCAATTGGCGTTTTTTTAGTCTCGGTGTTTATACGGAGTGGTTAAGCGTTGGTGAGAGGTGGTTGTTTATACACCTATCCGAGGGGTTAGGGAGAGGTTGGATGTTGGAGGAGGGGCCGTGAGTAAGGGTACGAGAAGGAAGTAACGGGCTGAGTGTTCGCTGGTGGATAATGGAAGGTGGCCTGTGGGTTAGTTAGTTAATACGTGATAGATGCAGAGAGTGTCACAGAGAGGGTGCGTGGTGGCAGAGTGTCGATCGGCAGTTTGAACATGATAAGTGTCTCGCACGTAAGGGGATGAGTGAATTAGGTAGGCGTGAGTGAATCAGTGCGTAAAATACGGAACGTTACAAGCGTAGTTCTGTGTTTTCAGTTTAAAGTTAGTGACGGCGAGGTTAGTTGGGAATATTCCACGTACTTGTTTTAGTCTTCTGGTCATCATTCTACGATGCCCTTCCAGCAGAGATATTCCTTTCCCCTACTCTTTTCTTCCACAGCCCGCTGTGTCGACGCTATCTAGAAGTAAAATGCGTTGCGTACAGGTTGTAAGCAGCAGTTGGTGCCTCGCCGACGTCGGAATTAATGCTTTGCGTATCCGTTCACGGATGACAGTAATAGGACGTTAAGGTTGTATCAGCGGAGCGTCTTGTGACTTTACTCAGGTTCGCTCTATTAAGTAAGACCCAGAGAGTTTCTGCCTTCGGCGTGAAGGGATTTTCACTAGTCTAGTTTAAGATGACACTCCGTCAGTGCCTGCTCGTATTATCGACTGTCCGAGTAGTGCGGCACTCATAAAGGTGTAAGCCTGCCGGAGTTGCAACTCTATAACCACCCAATCACATATGCAATATATACCTGCTTTTAACTGTCATTATTCTTCTTTAATCGGCAAGGTTTAATTTGGTGATCAAATTTTTAGATCATGCGATAATTAGGTAAAATATCTGTGCTCATCTATTAAGAATAGAGTGCGCCATTTTCGGCGCTTCGCTGTAATTTTGGCGTGGCGGTAAAGCGTGATTACAGAATAGTCGACTGGGGTGAGATGTGTGTGCTCTGACGTCATGACTGGGATGGAATATGGTTGCGATTGGCTGGGAGAATTAGTACATGACCTCGTTTCTAATAGGTACAGCGTTTCCTTTTCAGCACCCTCAGTGTCTCTCAGCGCTGTCTCATAGGAGTGTGAAGGAGTTGCGCGCTCTGCCTTTGTGGGCTAATATACAGTCAGCGATATTATTCTCTACTTTATTGCACAATGAAACCTCTACTATTAGCTGTGATCATTACAATTAGTTAGATGTAGGATGGAGATTTATGAGTTAGGTAGAGAATTTAAGGGCTTTCTACCGCTGGCTAAAAAGTCACGGGTGGAGCTGGGGGGGGGGTCCGCAGGCGAACCAGAAATGCACAGACTATCTCTGAGCCAGTTGGGTAAGAAAACTGGCTCAGAAGATAGATAAACAAAGGGTACGTTATTAACGGTACTATCAGACTGATCGCTGTTACATTGTGGGGTACAAAGTGGTCATCGCTATTGGGCCCTATCCTCTTTAACATTTTCATTAATGATCTACACCGGGAATAGCACAGTAGAATTATCGATCTTTGCAGGAGCGATACTAAGCTCTTGTAACGTATTCAACACGCAAGATAAGTGGATTTAATATGTGATTACAAAGGTTTGGATAAGTTGGAGGCAAGGGCAGGGAAATAGGCAGATGAGGTTTAACACTGATAATGCAAGGTTATGACCATGGGGAAGAGAAATCATCTACATGATTACATGTTTATATGGAAAAACTCACTGGGTAAAAGTGACATGGAGAAGGACTTGGGGAATCCTGGTGGACAGTAATACTTAATTGTAGCATGCCAGTTCAGGCAGCTGCAGCACAAAGCAGTATTAGGATCATGGGGTGCATTAAAACAGGGGCATAGTTGAAATGAGTATGAGATCATTATTCTCCCATTATACAAGTCACTGGTTAGACCACACATGGTGAATATTGTGTACAGTTTTGGGCACCAGTGCACAGCGAGTAGACATATGTAGAGCTTGAACAGAGTGACAAAAGGAGGGCAACCAAAATTGATGTAAAGGACTGGGTGGACTACAGTACACGAAGATTGGCAAGATTAGGATATGTTTTTTTTAGTTTAGAGAAAAAGAAGGTTCGGGGGGGAATAATAAATATGTTAAACATAATCACTCAATATGTCAATATAGAGATCTCTCCATCCCACCCCCCAAAGATTTTATTTATACATCAGAGGGCATTTATCTAGAACAAGGGGCTTCCTTTACGTCTTGAGGATAAAGAAAGTTGTTTAATAAAACATAGAAAGGGATTCTCGTTACTGTAGAGCAGTGAGACTATGGAAATTCTCTGCCCACCCCCTAGGCGGATGGTCATGGTGATTCGATAACCGAGTATCAAAACGGGTAAGTTTTTTTGTGAGTGTGGATGAGGTTTTTTGTTGAAGCTTTGGACTGCATCGCTCGGAGCGTTAATGTATATATAACAATAAGTTATAGTTGACTTAGGATTCAGGGAGTGGGGTCATGATCCAGGGATTTTTTCTGATTGCCAGTATATGGAGTCAGGAAGGAATTTTTCCTAAAATGAGGACTTTTGGATCTCTACCTCATTGGTTTTTTGCCTTTCTCTGGATAACACTTAGCACAACAGGGCTGAAAACTAGATGGACGACTTGTCTTTTTTTTAGCTTACTCAAACTATAAAAGGATCACTGGATAAATTTAACCAAAACTTAGTGTAGACAATGCACTGCAACTATCTTTATTATTAAACAAATTTTGTATTGAAATATTTCCTGGATATAGCGCCAGAGCTGAAACTTATTTAGGTAACATCATTTCTAGTAAATGAGGTCACTCTTGTGTTAGGTGCAAAACTCACTTTTATATCAGTATACATTTCAGATAGGTGTGCTTTTCAATTTTACCCATCCACCATTTGTTTAATATACTCCACTGTTGCAACTTAATATTCGAAAAATACAGAATTTTTTGTCACTCCACAGGTGATATTGAAAGGTGCAAAAAATGTTCACCTGTGTATTATACGAAAACATAACAGCTTAGTGTTTTTTGACTTTGGCGCAGACTACAGCTTGTTCATTGACGTTGCTTGCACGTAAATTAAAACAGCAATTGTTATAGTCACACAGTGTGGATTTGAAAGGTGCAAAAAATTCCGTGTATTATACGATAAACATAAACATGATACGTGTTTTTTGACTGTGGCGCAACTACCGCTTTGTTTACATTGACGCAGCTTGCACGTGCTTGAATCTGATAAACAGCAATTTTATAGTCACACAGGTGCATTTGAAAAGGCTGCTAAAATACCGTGTATTATACGAAAACATAAAGATACGGGTTTTTGACTGTTTGGCGCACTACAGGCTTTGTTCAATTGACGCAGCTTGCACGTAAATCTGAAAACAGCATTTTAATAGTCACACAGCTGTGAATTGAAAGGTGCAAAAATACCGCTGTATTATACGAGAAAACATAACCCAGTTGACACGCGTCTTGTTGTAGAGAGCTATTTGGCGCACTGTTTCATACTTTGTTCATTGACGCAGTTGCACGTAAAATCTGAAAACAGAATTTTATAGTCACCACAGGTGAATTGAAAGGGTGCAAAAACAATAGCCGTGGTATTATACGAAAAACATAACAGTACGTGTTTTTTCGACTTTGGCGCACATACTGCTTTGTTCAATGGACGCAAGCTTGTCTCGGTATAATCTGAAAAACAGCCAATTTTTATAGTCAACCAACTGGTGAATTGGAAACGGTGCAAAAAATTCCAGTGTATTTACGATAAACATAACAGATTACGTGTTTTTTTGACCTTTTGGCCGCACTACACGCTGTGTCATTCACGCAGCTTGCACGTAAATCTGAATGAAACATAGCAATTATTATCAAGTCACCAAAGGTGAGATTGAAAGGTGCAAAAATTACCGTGTGTATTTTGTACTCGAAAACATAACAGATACGTGTTTTTCGACTTTGAGCGCCACTACGCTTTGTTCATTGACGCCAGCTTGCCACTGTAAATCTGATAACAGCAATTTTATAGTCACCACAGTGAATTGAAAGGTGCAAAAAATACAGGGTATTATACGATAACATAAAAGAAAAGTGTTTTTTGACATTTGCGCACTACAACTTGTTCGTTGACGCAGTTGCACGTAAATCTGAAAACAGCAATTTTAATAGTCACCATACAGGTGAATTGATAAGGGTTCGCTCAAAAAAATACCGTGTATTTACGAAAGAACATAACTGATAGTGTCTTTTGAATCTCGTGGCGCCACATATCTAACTTTGTTCATTGATGCAGCTTTGCACGTAAATCTGAAAAAAAGCAATTTTTTAGTCACCACAGATGAATGGAAAGGTGCAAAAATTACCGTTTATAATACGAAAACTATATAAGATACGTGTTGATATGACTTTGGCTCGCTACAGCTTTGTCATTAGAACGTCTGCCCTGCACGTAAATCTGATGAAGAAAAGCATTTTATAGTCGAAACCACAGGTGAATTGATAGGTGCAAAATAAATACCGTGTATTATCGAAAACTTAACTGATACGTGTTTTTTTACTTTGGCCGCACTACAGCTTTGTCATAGACGCAGTATGCATCCGTAATATCTGAAAAAACAGCAATTTTATAGTCACCACAGGTGAATTGAAAGGTGCAAAAAAAGAGATACCGTGCTATTATACGAGAACATAAGAAAAGATACGTGTTTTTTTGCCACTTTTGCCCTGTGTCCTAGAATCTGCTTGATTGAGGACAACCTTGCTGTTTTATATTTTGAATCCAGCCAGAATTTTGTTTTGATTAGAGGATTTGAGAATAGCTGTGATTTGCCGTCTTTTATAGAAGAGACTATCCAAAACTATTCCATACCTTCTCAAAATTTTTTATATTTCTGAAAATGGGAGCGGCAAATGCAGGTGGTATAGCGAGCAAATGAGGTGAGGTATCACATGAGGTTACAGGTACAAGAGAAGGTGTCCTTCCAGTGGCTGGCGACAACACGCACATGCCAGCGTGTGTAGTTGCAGGAACCGTCAGCGTCCTGTCATCGCTGGGTCGGGCCCTGTGATTCTCGTTAACGAACAGCGCGCCAATCGGTCCTTCAGTTTGGTTAATGCAATTGCATCCTAAGATCGTACTTCACCCCTCGTCCTCCCAGTCACGGACACAAATGTCGTCATCAGAATCATCAGCATCCGTCCATCACGAAGCCTGCCGAAATGTCACACTCGTGTACCCACCACTGGGATAATCCATTGTCTGAAGACCTCTTTGATGACAAACGATGCGGTTGGGGTCAGAAGCATGGTTAAAAGCATCAAGAGGTAATGATTTTAGGTCTGCTCTGACGCACCAGTTACTGATGCCATCAGAGGAGGTGAAGGTCAGCGGTCAATCGGCAAAATCCGGGGCGGTACGGCACGCTTGCAGGCCTCTTGCTTTGTAGCCCGCAAACTTCTGGATGCTCAGAAAGTCAGACGACAAGTTCAACTGTGTTTGATGATGATGATGATGACGCACATTGCGGATCCATCGTAGGTCTTTTTCCGCAGAAGTTGCTTGCGTAGCACTGATCAGTGGCGAGGAAGGAAGGACGATGGGTTGTGTCAATACCGGGTCCCGCACCCCAAAAAGGGAGAGGGCGGTCGCAGAAGTCGCTGATATGATTCCGCCAGCCACGGTCAGCACGCAAAAACCACACGCTCTTCCTTATCGCCAGTCAAAAAGGTCAGACCTTTTAGCCTGGCCTTCTTTGAGCAAGCCGCTCTGATTCACCCAGCGATTTATATGCGCCTTTGCCGTAAACGGCATACAGTGAGGCAAGAACTTAGTGGTTAACCACCAACAATGTCTAGTCACATGAAGCGATTGCATGAGTTGAAATGAGGGGAACACTTGGCCAAAATGGCCAGACCGACGCCGGCCTCCAACCCTCTGATTCCGCTACTCCTCCTCGCCTCCGCCACACCTAAGCGTTCCTCAGATGCCCATGTCTCTCAGAGTCTCACGATAGGATCAGCCTCCGGCTTCAGCCTCTCACCGTCGCCCTCAAAGTACCACCAGCACACCCGAGACCATCCTACCCTCTTTCCTTCCTCGCCAGTTTGGTACGACCTGCCGGCTGACAGGCAGCCAGTCTAGCAGCCAGCATGTTTGTTCTCAGGTTTGGAGACAAGTGAAAGACACTTTAACCAAACCAATCCATAAGGGCAAAAGCTCGCGGGAATGTCGGCATTGCCAGGCTTTTGGCCTTGGAAATGTTGCCTTTCCGTCTGGTGGACACAGATGGGTTCCGCCACGTCATGGCCCTCGCTTGCCCCAATACCAGATGCCGAGCAGGCATTTCTTTGCCAGAAAAGCCGTCCCTGCCCTGGCCAGCCACGTGTCATCTAAAATTTCAAGCGCGTTGTCTGCATCTGTGTCCGGAAAAGTCCATCTCACCACGACACATGGACTAGTAAGCACGGCCAAGGCCGCTATATCTCTGTGACAGCTCACTGGGTGAGCTGGGTGGATGTCTCTGGGGGTGACGGTGGCTCTCAGGCTCGGCGCACGCTCTTCAAAACCGCAGGGATGGTGCAGGGCTCTTTCCCCCAAGGTCCTCTGGTGGCATCACGTGCCCAGAGACACCAGGCCGTGTTGAAATTAATCTGCCTTGGAGACCGTCCACACACAGGTCAGGAGCTGTGGACGGCTCTAAGCAACGAGACCGAGCGCTGGCTGGGTGACAAGAACCTTGTGCCAGGCAAGGTGGTGTGCGATAACGGGCGAAATCTGCTGGCCGCCCTTAAGATCGGTAGGCTGGAGCACATCCCTTGCCTGGCACATGTCATGAACCTTGTCGTCCAGAAATTTCTAAAGAGCTACCCGGGTCTGGACTGCCTGCTGAAGAAGGCTCGAGGTCTGAGTTCGCACTTCCGCCGTTCGCACCCTGCTTCGTCCCGCCTGGCTGCGTTGCAGCGTCAGCTCGGCCTCCCCGTCAACCGTTTCATTGTTGACGTGGCAACACGCTGGAATTCCACCCTCCACATGCTCCAGCGATTGTGGCAGCAGCGCAATGCCATTACGCAGTACGAAGTGACACATGGCCTGACAAGCAGCGGTACGGACCTCGGGTGTTGAACCACCGAGAGTGGAGGCAGGTGAAAGAGCTCTGCACCATCCTTGCCAGTTTTGAAGAAGCCACCAAAATGGTCAGTGCGGACAATGCCCTTGTCAGCATGAGCATTGTGGTGATCTTAGTTCTGGAACGATCGTTGGACACTCTGAAACAACAGGTCCCGCCAGCGACGGAGGAGGAGACGGACACAGATGCGGACACGGAGCCTTTCTCTCCGTCAAATCCACAAGGCCCGACAGTTTCACAATTTCATCGGTCTTCATTAGGCAGTGGTTCGGGGTCCAGAGCTAGTGCAAGGTGGCGCATCAGCTCTCAGGGTGCATCATCTCAGGCAAGTCAGGGCTGTGTTGAAGCTGTGCCGGAGGCAGCGGAGGAGGAGGAGGAGGTATTCCTAGACACCGATGTTACCGACGTCCCTGCCTTGGAAAGAGGTTGGCGCGAATTTGAGGCGAGGAGGAAGATGAGGAAGATCAGTTTGCTAGTGCCCCTCGACCCAGAGGCTTGGGAAATCAAGGCTCCATCTCTCACATGAGTGCTTGGATGCTCCATTTCTCCAACATGATCCTCGCATTAAGGCCATCAAATGAACAACAGTTACTGGGTGGCCACCCTCCTGGATCCCGGTACAAAACAAAATCAGCACTTTCCTTCCACCACCCAAATAGAGAGTAAAATGCAGGAAATGGAGACCTTGCTGATTGATCAACTGGAGACATCTGTTGCGTCTGCTTCACGTTCCCCAAATGTCACGGTGGAACAACATCAGCGACGTGACAGCAGTAGAGTGCCAAGTAGGCGTAGCGGCAGCAGCAGGCAAGGTGGCAGAAGCCTAATGGGTGACCTCTGGCAATCTTTGTTTACCACCTCACCAACGCATGCAATGCAGGGCACACATCCAACACACAGAGATCAGCTTAAGATTATGGTGCACGAGTATCTGCGTCTCAACACCGATGTTTTTGCATGTGTTCCGGACCCAATAGACTTCTGGGTATCCAAAATGGACGAATGGCCCGAGCTGGCTCGTCACGCCATAGAGGTGTTGATCTGCCCAGCAGCCAGCGTCATATCTGAGCGGACCTTCAGCACAGCTGGAGGAGTCATTACAGACAAACGCATCCGGCTTTCCACAGATAATGTGGATCGTTTGACTTTCATCAAGATGAATCAGGCATGGATCTCTGATGATGTTGTGGCCCCAATTGCCGATTAGTTGCCAGTCTACTTCACATTCCTTTTCAAACAGAAATGGTCCTCTTGAAAACTTTTTTTTAAAATGATCATTTCTTACTGCAATTTTTATTCTCTTTTCCCAACAGTTCATTTTGCTGGTTTTGCTGTGAGGAGACTGTAAAAGACAGCAAGGTTTCATGACAACACGTATTCCATTTACTCACTTCATCTTTAGAATTTTTCGCATTGTCAATGGTTTTGGAGGTCCATGTTGCCTACAATTGTTGTTAACAGGGCTGAGAATTATATTTGTATAATTTTTTGGTGGTCTGTTACTGGGAGATACAGCAATATTTATGGTCTTTGCAACAGAAATGTGGCTTTAAGTGGCATTTCTCCGCCTCACATTTTATACAGTGGTGAGAAGTCATATCTATAATTTTTTGGGTCATGTTGCTGTGAGATACAGCAATAATTTTATGGTCCTTGCCACTGGAAATGTGGCTTTTAGACTGTGGCATTTCTCCTCTACATTTTTAAAGTGGCTGAGAAGTCTATATTTATAACAATCTTTTTTGTGGTCATGTTGCTGTGAGATAAGCTTTTAATCATTGGTCCTTGGAACAGAAAATGTGGCTTTAAGTGGATTTCTCCCTATAATTTTTAACTGTGGGCTGAGGAAGTCCATTTTTATAATTTTTTGGGTCATGCTGCTTTGAAAATGCATTAATACTACAGGTCATATTCTAAAAATATGTTGTTTCTAATAGACATTTGTGTCTTCCCAACCAATTCGTCAAAAGTGGTCATGGGGTCATTTTTGAATTTTTGGAGGCATTTTGCTGTGACATGCTGCTAATTTTACTACAGGTCTCTATTTTAAAAATGTTTGTTTCTACCAGAACATTTATTCTTCACAATGTCAAAGGTGCTCAAGGGTCATGCTTTACGAGAATTTTTGGGAGGCATTTTGCTGTTGACATTGCAGCATTATAATACAGGTTCTATAATAAAAAAAATGTTGTTTATAACAGCATTTGTTCTTCACACATTATCCAAAGTGCTCATGGGTCATGTTTTAGAAATTTTTGGCGTGCATTTTGCTGTGACATGCAGCTAGACTACAGGTCCTATTATAATAGAAAAATGTTGTTTCTAACAGATACATTTGTTCTTCACATATGTCAAGAGTGGCTCCAAGGGTGCATGGTGCTGTCAGACACAGGAGAATAGGGCTATGGACATTGTTAATGGACACTTATTGAAAAATGACTTGTTTTCGGCAAGAGCTTTAACATAGCTATTAAGATCCTGTATTGAGGACAAACCATTTAGTTTCATTAAAAAAAGAGAAACAAAGACATGGTGGGATTCGCACATGTCCTATTTTTAAAAGTGTTTATAGATTAATATACTACTGAAAAACCGCATGTACTCAAATAGCTGTTAAATAAAATTCCTCTGAATTGATAAAGGGAGGTAAGGAAAAATGACCAGATGTCAGGGTTATTAGAGGACATGGAGTGTGTATGGAGCACGCGTCGCAGAGAACAAGTACTGAGACCATTTCTCAAGCACGTTTGAGTAAATATGAGACAAAGATGCAAGAAATGCAAGGGAACCTGGGTGTAGACAGGAGCAGTTAACCACCAGTATTACCGCAAGTGAGCTCATTGGTCCGCACTTCATACGGAGGGGCATGCGCTACCAGAGGGTCTTGATTGTGTACTGGAGGAAGGATGCTGATAGTTCTCAACTCCGCTTTCTGCGCACTCTGCTCAGACACGACAGTTTTCGTTCTGTGTAATCAGGGCATTTTACCTGTGTGTTAATAGATGACGGAACCCCAGCCTGGAGATCTCACCGCACCCACTATAACTCCGGCTCTCGGTTATGCTGTGGCATGGACAGGGTTGTCCAATGTCCAGTCTCAACTAAAAATGGTGGTTGACTCGACGCTTTTTTCCACGGTACTTTTTTATGCTGGGGGTCAGACAGGTTTAATGGTCATACTACGGTCAGGATAGGTATGTCAATGTCCAGTTCAACTTAAATGTGTGGTTGAAAGACTCCGTTTTCCGGCACTTTTTATTCTGGGCGGTCAGACAGGTTTAATGGTTATTAACTGCGGTCAGGACAGGTATAGTCAATGTCAGTTCAATAATGGTGGTTGAGCTGACTCCTTTTTCGGCCTTTTTAATTGTCTGGGGGTCAGAAGGTTTAAGGTGTCATGCTGGACGGTCCTGGACAGGGCTTTGTTCAATGTCGAGTTCAACTAAAATGTATGTTTCTCAAAGACTACTTTCTTCCGGCACTTTTCAATCTGTGGGTCATGCAGGTTTTAGGGTCACGTGGCGCGTTCAGGACAGGGGATATTCAATGTCCAGTGTTATAGTAAAATGATGGTTCAAATATACTGCCTTCTGGCCTTTTTCATTTTTTGGGTGATGCCAGAGTTTTAAGGGTCATGCTGTGGTACAAGAAGGGATTGTGACATATGGTGTGAGGTACTCTCTTCTTTTCTGTGGCTTTTATATCCTAAGTGCTGTGCTAAGATTGTAGCAGGTATGCCATTTGACTGTTGTGGCTGCTTATCTTCCAGCTTCTCCAAGCCCTGTTTGGGTAAGAATGAAAGGTGTTGTTGCTCTCCCTAGATTTTAATGGTCAACGGAGATGATTCCGACTATCGACCTACTCGAAAAAACTTATCGATGGTCGGACGACTATCTCGGACTATCTCGCCCGATGTCGATAGCCAAGTAATCGTCAACAACTAGTGGCGCAACTTGCGAGTTTGCAGTGGAGAAAGCTGTCTGCCTGGGCCATGTAGTGTGGCATAGATCGGGTGTTCAGTGTGGCGGCGGCATCGTTACCCAAGGAGAACCCACTTGCCACAGGAAAATGTGGACATGACCTTATCAAGATGAAACAAGGCGTGGATCTGCCAGGAGATTTCCTCACACAATGCTTAGGCGTCAGACTACATCAGCATGCAGCCTCACCCAAACTGAGAGAAATGAGTTGGGTATCAAACTACCTTGCCTCAGCCCCATAATCTGATGCCGCCATTCCACCTGATGCCACACATCTGTCTGACCAGTTTCTCCATCTGTACCACCATCTTTAGACCAGGATGGTATTGCCACCACTCCACACTGTCATTGTGGCACTCTATGACCTTCAATGCTGCTGCTGCTGTTGCTGGTGCCATGACATCCATACTGTGTCATTGGGGCCACTCTCGACCTCATGCTGTTGCTGCCACACCTCCACTCTCTGTCATTGTGCCACTCTGTGGCCTACTACTGTTTTGCCACCTCCAGAATTTGTAATTGTGCGACTGTCTGACCTCATGCTGCTGCGTGGCTGCTGTGGACCTCCCAATGGGAGTCATTGTGCCACTCTGTGGCCTACTACTGTTTTTGCCACCTCCAGATTTTCATTGTGCCACTCTCTGACCTCATGCTGCTGCTGCCGTGACCTCCACTCTCTGTCATTGTGCCACTCTGTGGCCTACTACTGTTTTGCCACCTCCAGAATGTCAGTGTGCCACTGTCTGACCTCATGCTGTTTGCTGTGGCTGCTGCCAGACCTCCACACTCTGTCTTGGTGCCACTGCGACCTCATTGCTGCGCTGTGGCTGCTGCCGTGACTCCACACGTGTCATTGTGGCCATTCTGTGGCCTATTTCCCTGTTTTTGCAACCCCCAGATGTCATTGTGCCACTGTCTGACCTCATCCCCTGCTGCTTTTGGGGCTGCGCCTTTTAACCTACACACTGTGTCATTGTGCCACTCTCTGACCTCATGTGCTGCTGCAGTGACCTCACTCTCTGAATTGTGCCACTCTTGGCCTACTTCTGTTTTGCCACCTCCAGAATGTATTGTGCGACGCCCTCCCTCATGTGCTGCGTGGCTGCTGCGTGCCCTCCAACTGTGTCGTTGTGCCACTCTCGCCCTCATGCTGTTTCTGCTGTGACCTCACTTCTGTCATTGTGCCACTCTGGGGCCCTATACTTTTTTTGCCACCCCCAAATTTCATGTCCACTTCTGACCCCAGCCTGCTGTGGCTGCTCCCGTCACCTCCCAAACCTGTACTAATGTTGCCCCTGAGTCTCAGTTTATTTTTTTCCAGCTTTCGGCAGATTTTTTCAGGCACATTCCCCGCTTGGTTTTTTGGCATTTTCCCTTTAAGTGCCCAGGGGGAATTTTTATAGTGACCGATTTAAAGACGGCAGTCATTTGCTTATATACTAAAAAACAACATTTTTTGAAGCCCAAAACCCAAAGCCCCCTCTGCTTTTTAACATGGCACAATGTTTTACAGCACCCTGCAGGCTTTTGCGCCTGGAAATAGCTTTTTTAACTTTTTCGTCCCGAAGCAATTCGGACCAAAACTAATTTTGTCGTGAAATTCGGCAAAGTCACCGAATTTAATTTTTGAGAACTCTGCCCATCTCTACATACATCATACATGTTGCCATTAATTTTTGCCATTCTATCAACTTCATGGGATAGTCACCCAGAAAGGCTTTCTAACAGTCTTGAAAGTGTTCCCAAAGATGCTAAGCAATTGTTAGCTGTTTTTTCTTAAAAATAGAAGTGTTTGATGCAGCAATAAAGAAACTGTAAAATGATCCTTTTAGTCAAAAAAACTCATAAAGACATTTATATTGTACAATGTTGTAGAAAAGAGATGAGTGTCGCTTATGCATTCCAAACCAATCGCCAATTCTTAGTCATACCTCACCATACCATATCACTTTTTATATGACTTTTAAAAAAAAAAAAATTTAAAAAAAAAACGATTTCATAGTTTTTCTATTGCTGGATCAAACACTTCTATTTCGAATTCTGGACTGCACTTTCTTAAAGCAGGATACGTGCAATTGAATTCATACAAAGTATCGGTGCGCTGTTTTTTTCTATTTTCTGCTTTTCTTCACTTTGTGGTCCAATTCAAATGGGTTTATGTTAAGTCAGTGTGGAAGTGATGTCATCTGAGGCAGCATTTCATTACTCTCCTTCTTGGTCAAATAACCTTTACATATTCCGAGGGGGAGAGAATGCTGCCATAGCCTTGAATTTGAATAAATCATCAAAAGTGTCACCAGCAAAGCAACCCTACAAAATCACACCTTCTCATTAAAGGGGTTTTCTCGCTACAAAGATAATATCTCAAATGATGGGGACAGTAAAAATAAGCACTTTTGTAATTGGTTTGCATTACCTAAGTCACTTAGTATAGTAGATTTGAGCTGAACTGTGCATCTATAGCTATTTCTGCAGACACGTCCCCTTTTCTGTGATTGGCTGACTAATATATCATTCAGCCTGTTGGGACACGCCCCTGGATGGGAAACGCCCCATGCGCTGTGATTGGCTGCCTGCACTCCATGCTTACTCCCCTCTGAGCTATGAGAAACGAGTTGCCTGGGATGGCTGTGTGTGTAATGAAGGCTGTCTCAGCTCCTCTCTATGTGATGGCTCTCCAGTGATAGTTCTATGTAGAAGATCTGGGCAATTACTGCGTATCTAACTGCTAGATTCACTCTCCCCTCATATAACACAGTCTTATACCCTGTGCTCCCCCCATATAACAGCCTTATACAGTCAGTCCTACCTCCTGCCTGATAACAGAGGGCGGAGGAGGGGAGGGAGGGAGGCAGAGAGAATTTCTCACACATGCTTCATCAGTTCAGGCTGTGTGTATAAATGCTTATAGCAAAGCAGAGGTACTGGTTACAAGGAGCTTGTGCAGCCTGGCAGGGAGGTGACAGCTCTGCAGCCAGAGAAATGCCTCCTGGCAGGAGAGGCACGCCTACAGGGAAGAGAGAGTCGCTCCTGTATTTGAAACTGAAACAGAAAGAAACAGCTCAAGTCTACGAAAGCTTCAAACGATAAAACCCCTTTAATGCTTCATGGTGGGAAGCACTCAAGTAGAAACCCTCTGCTCATTTTTTTTCTGTAACATAAAAAATATGGTTGGAGCCAAAATCTCAAATTCAGACTCATCAAACCAAAGTACAGATTTCCATTAGGATACTGTCCATTCATTGTGTTTCTTGGCCCAAGCAATTCACTTCTTCATGATGTTGTTCCTCAGGAGAAACATCTTTGTTGCAATGCAACCACTCTGAACATTTGATGTTGAGATGGGTCTAATACTTGATCTTTGTATGTGGCCTATAATCCATGATGTTGTTAATTTGCAGTTTTTGAAGCTAGTAATTTAAACTTAATTATACTTTCCAGCCCAGGTAACTCTTGGTCTCCCTTTCCTGGGGTGGTCCTCATGAGAGCCAGTTTCATCATAGTGTTTCATGGTTTTCACAAACTTGAGGATACTTTTAAAGTTCAAACATTGACTGACCCTTGTGTCTTAAAGAAATGATGGACTGTCATTTTCTTTACATAGTTTAGTGGTTATTTTCATAATATGATTTAAAACAGTACTCGAAACACTATACAGAACTGTGCACCAATCTTACCTCTGCACAATACAACTGATAGTCTCAAACATATTATGAAGGCAGCAAGTTCCGCAGCTCAACATTTGCCAAAGCAAACCTGTTAACTGAAAATCATTCCGGGTACCTCATGAAGCTGATTGAGAGAAAGATAATGTCGCAAGATTGTCATCAAAGCAAAAGGGGGCTACTTTGAAGAAATAAAAAAAAAGAAGTAAAACATATTCTGTAAAACAAGAAAAAACATGGAATAAAAAGGTGTGTCCAAACTTTTGACTGGTACTGTATGTCATTCTATATATATATATATAGAATCTATGTCAGGCAGCTGAGCCAGCTCGGATCACGCCACTGTGGGGCTGGTTATTCCCCTCCCAGTGGGCCCGGGTTCCAGCACTGAACTCTGGCGCAGCTACAGGGGTCGCAGCGGTCGCATTTGCGACTGGGCCCATGAGCCAGGGGGCCCGCAGGCCCCCCGCACCATCCAGCTGTGTCACTTGGTCACATAGACCCAGCAGTCACAGCAACTGTTGCCACTACCGCAGGCAGAACGGCCAGAATCTTCTGATCCTAGCCACTTAGCCCCCTGGAGCCTGTGTCTCAGGCAGTGCGATGTAATGATGTCATTGTGCCGCCTGCTCTGCGGCCTGTACTAGGCCATAAGCTTATGAATAGGCTTATGTCCTAGCAGACATCGAAAGTGGCGTCCTGGAACAGGCGGCCTGCTCCGTACTTAGAGAAAAGAAGGGAGAGAAAAGGTATGGTTATTTTTTTTTTTAATAGGGTTTATTGACTATATATTTATCTTCTTTAGGGGCCCTGACTACCTATATATCTTCAGGGCACCCTGGCTACCTATATATCTTCTGGACACTCTGGCTACCTATATATCTACTGGGCACCCGGGCAACCTATATACCTTCTGGGCACCCTGGCTACCTATATATCTACTGGGTACCCTGGCTACCTATATATCTTCTGGGCACCCTGGCTACCTATATATCTACTGGTCACCCTGGCTACCTATATATCCACTGGGCACCCTGGCTACCTATATATCTACTGGTCACCCTGACTACCTATAGATCTACTGGGCATCCTGACTACCTATATATCTTCTGGGCATCCTGGCTACCTATAAATCTGCTCTGGGAGCCTTGACTACCTACATATCTACTGGGAACCCTGGCTACCTATATATCTAATCTGGGGGCCCTTGGCTACCTATATATCTACTGGGCACCCTGACTACCTATATATCTTCTGGGCACCCTGGCTACCTATTTATCTGGTCTGGGGGCTCTGACTACCTATATATCTTCTAGGCACTCTGGCTACCTATATATTTACTGGGCACCCTGGATACCTATATAGCTGCTCTGGGGGCCCTAACTATCTATATGTGTACTAGGCACCCCGGCTACCTATATATCTCCTGGGCACCTTGACTACCTTTATATCTTTTGGGCACCCTGGCTACCTATGTATCTACTGGGTACCCTGGCTACCTATATATCTGCTGGGCACCCTGGCTACCTATATATCTGCTGTGGGCACCCTGGTTATATATCTGCTCTTGGGGCCCTGGCTATCTATTTATCTACTGGAGGAAGCCCTGACTTTCTATACATCTGTTCTGGGGACCCTGACCAGGGGTGGGACAAGGTATTCTGGTGCCCTAGGCAACCAAAGCACAAAACGCCCCACAAATGGAAAATTCAGCCCACTCCATGCCTCTTTGCGCCCCCTTTTCTGCCTGGGATGAAGTGGCACCCTAGGCGGTCGCCTTCCTTCGCCTACCCATCGTCTTGGCCCTGACCCTGACAATCTATATATCTACTGGTGGAGGCCCTGGCCAGCTATATATCTACTGGGGGAGGCCCTGGTAGCTATATATCTACTGGGGGAGGCCCTGACTAGCTATATGTCTACTGGGGGAGGCTCTGTTTACCTATATAACTACTTGGGAGATGCCTTATCTACCTATCTAACACCTGGAGGAGGTCCTGACTACATATATAACTACTGGGGGAGACTATCTAATGAGGGTCTACCTACTTATTTGCCTTTTTCATATCTAATATTTAGGGTCTAATGTATCTAAAAGGAGAATTTACCTATCTGCCTGCCTAATTTGGGGGGCTGCCTACTATATGGGGTGTGTACCTACCAATCGGTGGCACAAATGAGGGCCCTATAATCGTCTGGAAGCTCCATAGCTGTGTGGGGCACCAAAGACTCTATGGATGGGGAGTTTGTACAGAGGTAGGAATTGATAGAGAAGTGCTAGAAAAGAGAGAAACTGAGATGTGTGTGTGTGATAAATTCTACAGGAATGAGTAGTCCTCAGAAGAAGACGTCATTGCATTCTGTACCGAACGGAGAAAGAAAGGGAGAACGACTCATCAGAGAAGACACCATGGAGGTTTGGGCCAGGTGGAGAAGAAAAGGTCGAGACCAACTCCCATCAGAGATGACGTCTTCTGTGAGTCCCTGAATGTCAGTGGTTATTCTGCTAACCACTATGTGGCCTCTATATGGCATCATTGTAGGCTATATCAGCGCTTGTTTAGTGGCAGCGTAGTCGTGTCCCTGATTGTAAAGCGAGTGCACACCTGTCCCTCTTTTACTTTCTTGCTTATGTTAGAAGCATTTATTTTAGAAAGTGGTAAGGGTCGTGACAGAGGTAAATTTTGGAGGTAGATATTGTATGTGGGCTGTCAGTAATTTTTGTTGGGTAATTGCTTAACAACCCGTTCAATCAAATAATATGGGCATCATCAATTGGATGTAAGCCAGCATGGTGCATCACACATAACTGTATAACTGGTACTCTGTATAAGCCTAACGTATGTGTAATGGTAATACTATGAAGAGATGCAGAAAAATTAACACGGGCTCGGCGCACAGTTCCAGAATAAAGACTTCCTCTCGGAAACGAGGATGTTATTTAAAAAAAATAAAGTTATAAATGACGTGAAATGCATCATTTATGTGTTATTGTGGAAAAGGTTAACACTCTTTTTCACTGTATATCTTTTTCAGAATAAATAACTTTATTTTTTAAAAATAACATCCTCGTTTCCGAGAGGAAGTCTTTATTCTGGAACTGGGCGCCGAGTCCGTTTTCGTTTTTCTGCATCTCTTCACTGTTCATGCCCGCTGCCGTGGACTGGCGTTGGAGTGAGGGACCTGCAGCTGACGTTCAGAGGCTCGGATAGAGCCAACCACGTGCATATGAGTGTTGTGCCAATATATTAATATGCGCAATAAAGTGGTTAGGTGAGCAATCCTAACCACTTTATTATTTTATTGCTATTTTACGTACTTCTTCATAGAGCGCCCCCTCTTTGCTTTTCTCTCTTTTGCTTTATAATCATTATACCAGGAATTACCCACCCCCCCCCCACCCACACACACACCCTGATTAATAGTAGGCGTGTGAGTGGTTGTTTGTCAGTATTTTTGCACCTGAGCAATCTACCCTGTATCTTTCTGTGGCTTTTCTACATTCTGGAGTGAACTGGTCCTTATTCAATGTGTAGTTATTTTACTTAGCAATTGCCCCCTTTATAGATAGTTGTGTGAGAGCTTGTTTATCAGTATCCTGCACCTGTGCAACATCTCCCGTGTAGCACTGGGGCTTATAATGCCTCTTAGTGAGAATAGTCTTTTGTTCAGCTATTGAGCTTTGAGTATGGCTTTGTGTCTGTGTTTTTTAAGTAAGCATTTTCCTATTTTTCTGAGATGACAAAACCCCTTTAATATTATTCTTCCCACCTCAGAAGAATCAACTACAAACATGTATCCCCTTTGGCAACTTACATGTAAAAAATATTTAGCAGTACAGATTTCAGCAATTCCAGCTAGTACTCTCAATTTTGCACCATTCTTTAAATCTAAAGAAAACAATGGGAACCTGGCAAGCTGGGAAATTCAAGTAGAAAGGAATTCCAACAACATTTAAGTTCGAAATACCTAATTAGCATATGGAAAGTGGGATTTTTGGATTGCCAGGTTGTCTTTATATCTCAAAGCTGCCTTTTTTGTATCTTGAACCTGTACTGCAACAACAAATATAAGCTGCAAGTAAAGGTAAAGAGGGTATAGTTTAATTTACAGCTTTGTCTACCTAGTTCCGATTGATCCTTTTCTGCTTCAACATGTTCTCTACTTTCTTCACTAAAATCTAGGGACAGGGACAGAGACCTCTTTCAACTGTCCTGATATTCAGTGATTGGTTGCAGTATTGTGTGATTTATGAACGTGACATCATCAGTGAGGGACCAGGGGGAAACACTGGAGCACTCGCAGGGTTGAACAGTGGTGATGGGAGAGGTAAGTATGGGTTCAATTTCTATTTAAACAGTGTGCAGGGTGATAGGGAGGTTTTTAAAAGTCTTCAAAAACCCCTTTAAACATTTGCTTAATTTGTAAAAGTGTATTAGGGAGTTTAGGCAAAATCTTCACTGTCTGCAGGGCTGTCTGTGTGGGTCCTTAACTGAGTCATAAAATATGCCCTTTTCTACCCAACAATGTGTTCTGGGGCTCGTTTTATAACAGTGATCCCCAAATTGTGACTTTAAAGCTGGGAATCTGCATTTTAAGGACCAATTGTTTGAATTGGGCTTTCAAATCTCAATAATAATAATAATGCCTCACAGATTACTGTGGTGGGTCACAGGCATCTAAATACCTACCTACGGGAGGGGGCCTATGTAGAAACGATGGGTGACTCCCCAGCCCCCACAGCAAGCACGCGGCTTTCCACTCAAAGCGGCTTTCTGAGGCGAATAGGGTGTCACATGATTCCCCATATAGACTCCCATTAGGTAAGGAGGTATATTCACCCCTCTCCCCCACTAGGTAGGTATATATAGCTGCTGGAAAAAAGAAGGATTCTAAAATGCTTGTATGGTAAATTCTGCAGAGACGTGTCATGGTCAGGAGAGGTCATCATGGTGGCCTGGGTAAGATGGAGAAGAAATAGGAAAGTGAATTACGTCAGAGAAGACGTCTCCTATGACTCACTACAGTTGAAACCAGAAGTTTACATACACTATATAAAAAGATACACATGCAGATTTTTCTCACTATCTGACATGAAATCCGAATAAACTTTACCTGTTTTAGGTCAATCAGGATTATCAAAATTTTTTATATTTGCCAAATGCCAGAATAATGAGCGAGAGAGAAATGTTTATGTCATTTTTATTACTTTCTGCAAAGTCAAAAGTTTACATACATTTCATTAGTATTTGGTAGCTTTGCCCTTAAACGTATGAATTGGGTCAAACATTTTGGATATCCTTCCACAAGCTTCTCACAATAGTTCTTAAGAATTTTGCCCAGTCCTCCTGACAGAACTGGTGTAACTGAGTTATGTTTATAGGTCGCATTGCTCGCACCTGCCTTTTCAGCTTTGCTCATAAATTTTCAGTAGGATTGAGATCAGAGCTTGGTGATTGCCACTTCAAAAACATTGACTTGGTTGTCCTTAACCCAACTTTGTAACCAGTTTGGTAGTATGCTTCAGGTCATCGTCCATTTGGAAGGACCCATTTCCATCCAAGCTTTAACTTCCGGGGTGATGTCTTGAGATGTTGCTTCAATATTGCCACATAATTTTCTTTCATATGATCCCGTCTATTTTGTGAAGTTCACCAGTCCCTCCTGCAGCAAAACAACCCCAAAACATGATGCTGCTCACCTCTGTGTTTCCCCAGTTGGGATGGTGTTCTTAGGTTTCCCAAGCTTCTCCCTTTTTCCTCCAAATGTGACGATGGTCATCATGGCCAAACAGTTCAATTTTAGTTTCATAAACCACAGGACATGTCTCCAAAAATGTAGGTCTATGTTCCTTTGTGTGCATTTGCAAAACATTAATCTGCTTTTATATGTTTTCTTGTGGAGAGTAATGGCTTCTACCTGCCAGATGGCCTTTCAGACAAAAGTTGATACAGCATTTGTTTCACTGTGGGGTAATGACACAATTTTATCAGCTTTCACCAGCATCTTTTAAAAGGTCTTTTGCTTTTGTTCTTGGGTTGATTATAACACATGTCGGACCAAAGACATTCATCTATGAGGGAAAAAGAACTCATCTCGTTCTGGCAGTCTGATGGCTCGACATCACATCTTGTCTATGCTTGTGTATAATTGTAATTATAATTGTTTTGCACAGATGAAACGAGGCACCTTCAGGTATTGAAAAGTGCAACCAAGGATGAATCGAGACTTGTGCAGTCCACAATTCTCTTCCTGCTTATTTTGGCTGAATTCTTTTTGACTTTCCATGATGTTACCAAAAGAAGCAGTGTGTTTCTGATGTGCAATAAAAAATACATGTGTCTCTAATTAACTCAGATGTTGCCAATAAATCCGAAGCTTCCAAAGATCTGACATTATCATATGGACTGTCCCAAATTAGGCATAGTGATCCTAGTGTATGTAAACTTTTGACTTTGCCAGAAAAGTAATAAAAAAAGCATTAAAAAATTATCTCTCCCCATTAGAAAATAATTTTGGTAAACCTAACTGACCTAAAACAGGTAAGGGTTTATTCTGATTTTTTGGCAGATTGTGGAGAAACATGCATATGTGTATTTTTATATTGTGTATGTAAACTTCTGGTTTCAAAATGTAAAATGTAACTCCAAGTGTAAAACACTTTTTATGTTTGCAGAGCCTGCGTACAACTGATAGTCAGTCACATGTGGTGTTTTATTTTATCATGATCCTGCAGTATTATTTTGGTCCTTATGTTAGTAAATTATTGGGTCCTGGTATTGTGAGATTTTGTTTAGTAAAAATTAATATTTTGGTAAATTTGCTCCATGTAAAAGGTTGTTATTATTCGGTAACCGTTTTGATATTATATATAAGGTATCATACATAGATCAGCGCTTTTGAAAAAGAAAATTTGTGTGATTTTAATTATACAATGTACTGCTGAAATGATAGACAGTATCTTTGTGGAATAAGCATAAAATTAGTGACGGGGAAACAAGGGTTTTTTTTTCTCCGTAAATACATACACTATGTGGTGTGAAAAATGGTTGTGGGGAACACAGCCCTAATGAGCAAAATTTTAACTCAGGGGGAGCCCTTTGCCATGGATATTTTAGGACCCTAGCAATTGCCACTGGCAGACAGGCAGGGACAGCAGGGACACTACCACATCTCTTGCCTTACGTGCTTGCCCCTTTGCAGTTTTTGTTGCTTAGAAAGCTCCAGGGCTTTAGCACTCACCCTTTTAGCATGAATAAGTTATTACCACAGCAAGTGTGTTATTCTTGCTTCGCTGTTGAGCGGGTGCCAGCTCAAAAATGGAACACAAGTGCTCCGGACATTGCACATTGCCCTTGGGAGCACTTGCATAGAAACGAGGAGCCCATGTGGTAGGAAGAAAAGTGCACGAGAGCTCGGTAAACTGTGAAAATTCCCCTAAGGAGTGTATAAACTGAGCTTGGGAAAAAAAACATACATTTTGGAAATGATTGTTAGAACTTTAAGCACCTTCCCACATTGACATTATAAGATGGGAACACTCCTTTAATAGTATGCACTTCAATATTGGTGCCAATTTCTGATGTTAAGTAAATCAACCAAGAAATGTTGTAAAGAAGATAAATTTGTCTAACCTGTCTTGCCAAACGTGCAAAACAGTGGACCACCCTGAAGACACTGGAGCCCTTGCAATTACATAAATTTGCTAGTGCAGTGTGTTCTTTGAGTTCTGCGATATTTAGAGGTTATATCTAGCTCAGATGAAGGAACATAAGCAGGACAAACTCATGGTCCCAAGGATTTGAAGGACCTGAGTTGTAGCCTAGAATGCTATTGCTTTAATCTGAAATTGGACTCGCCACACACACACACACACCCCCACACAACCCAACACACTATGGTTTGTGGTGAAGAGGTTTAAAACCTTTTAGAGGAGTTCTTTCCTTCCCCCCCCCCCCCCATTCCTCTCTTGTTGTCCCTAGAGATGCTTGGTGCAATCATAGATAACTTAAAATTTTTATCTTGACAATTATACAAATTCCACATCCTTCAGAGTGGAGTAGTCTATGCAAGAGCTTCACTGGACAGCAGGGAGATAATAATTGCTATATTGGCTCTTTTGGAGACAAATTGACAAATTGGTGAGCGAGGACAGTTTAATAATGAATATATAAACTATTTCAAAGTTCATTTCTGCTAGTCTGGCCCATCTGACCTGAGGTTGGTAGATAGGCCCTCACAGTATTGATCGAATATGTGTACTAAGAACCTCAGATTTTCATTTTTGACTGTATCTTAGCGTTTGTGGAGTCCTGCTGTTACGTTTTGTGCACCTATGTCATTTTCTTTCAAATTGTTTTGAATATGCTGAGCGTTTTTTAGATTGTGCTTTACTAAATAAAGATTAAAATACTTTAATCAAAATTTTTACGTTTTTTGGACAGTGCTTGAAAGATTGCCCATTTCATAAAGTTTGACAGTAAAAAAAAAACTCCCACTTAAAGGGATGCTTGGGGCTTTATTATTTCTAAACCTGAATGTAAAAGGGGTTTCTTTTCACTGGCCTTCAACACTCCAAAGTTAAAAAGTAGGCATGAAACAAGCCCAAAGGGGGGTTTTCTGAACTAATCTGTGCGTTGTTATGCCAAGATAACTTTTGGGAAAAAAAAGTTTTAATGTGGAAATTTAAATGGGTATTGCCCAGTGCTCTGGCAGTTTTAAAAATTTTTGGGGTTTCCCATATGGTATTTTACATTTAAACACATCTTTACTTTCCCTTTAAAGATCACAACAAATGACTTTAACCATTTCCCGGGAATAGGTTTTTTACCACCTACCGGGAAAGGCTCTTTTTTTCTTTAAATTTTCCCGGGGTTTTAAAGGGTTTATAAACTTTTTGATATTTAATTATTTAAACATTTTTACCCTTCTTTGAATACATCATTTTTTAAATATTTATGAAATTTGTACATTGCCACTTGGCAAAGGAACGGGGAAGGGGCATGGCTTCTGCTATTTTTTTTTACCCCAGGTTCATTGGGGGGGGTTGGCTGTTTTTAAAAAAGGGGCTCTAAAAGGGAATGTAAGGGTTGTTCCCCACGACTTTTTTGTGATCCTTTTTTACGGATCCTTTTTTCGGATCCGCAAAAGGGAAATCAAACAATTGTCAGTTAAATTAACATTGAGTTGAATTTTAAAAAAGCGCTTCGCTTTTCCCCAAAGGGAGATCGGCGATGGCTTTTGAAGTCTCCTGCACCCCGCTTTTTCGCATCCGTTTTAAAAGAAGGGGAATGTAATTTTTTATTGCGGTTTAGGGCAAAGGTAAAAAAGGCCCCATAGGGGGGTTAAATTGGATTTGGTTTTTGGACTTGCCCAAAAGCGCTCCCACTCGGGAACGTATAAACTGCGCTTTGATTCCCTAAAAAGCGGATGCAAAAAAAGCGACGGGGAAAGACGGAAAAGGGGTCGCTGGAGAGGTTTGCGGGGGGGAAGCGCAGGTCAGTGGCGGCGGGCCAGCGCGGGTTTTGGTGGCGGGGGGGGCGGGCGCAGGTGGGGGCCCCGGCGGGCCAGCGCAGGGGGAGTGGCGGCGGGGCGGGAAAAGGGGGTTGGGGGGGCCCGGCAGGCATTTGGGGGAAAAGGGGGCCCGGCGGGCAGCGGGAGGGTGGGGGACCGGGGCAGCGCAGGGTGAGGGGCCCGGCGGCAGCGCAGGTCGAGCGGAGGCGAGCGGCGGCTGGACCAGGAAGGTGGGCAGCGGAGGCGAGCGGCCCGGGGCAGCGGGCCCGGCAGGGGGAGGCGGGGGGGGCCCGGCAGCGAAAAGGTGGAGGGGGCCGGCGGCACCCCAGGGGGGGGCCCCGGCGGGGCCGGCAGCGGGCAAGGTGGGGCAGCGGAGGGGGCCCGGTTTTGGGGCAGGGAGGCGGCAGCGCGGGGTGGCGGGGGCAGGGGAGGGTCGGCAGCGGAGGTGTGGGGGGGAGCGGAGGGGGGTTTGACGGGGGCCGGTGACAGTGGGGGGGCTGTGGAAAAGGGGTTTATAATGCATGGGGTTCTGTGGGCAGGCATTTAATCCCAAGGGGGGTTTGTGGCGGGCTTTTAATGCAGGGGGGGTCTGTGGCGGGCCCAATTTAATGCAGGGGGGTTTCTGTGGCAGGCTTTTTTAAATGAAGGGGGGGTTTTGTGGCAGGCTTTAATCCCGAGAAAAGAGAGAGAGAAGGGAGGGAGAGGGGAGGGGGAGTGGGGGAAGGGGGGAGGGGAAGGGGAGAGAGAGAGGGGGAAGGGGGGAGAGAGAGAGGGGGGGGGAAAGGAGTGAGGGGGAGAGAGAGAGAGAGAGAGAGGGGAGATTTTCCCCCCCCCCTTCCCATTCAGAAAACGCACCCGGATAAGCTTTTTAAAAAAAAAGGGGGGTTAAAAAATTTAAAGGTTCCAATGTTTGCGTTTTGGGGGTTAAAATCCGTTTTTCCGGTTTGCGCTTTTAAAGGGGAAAAAAAAAAGGGTTCCAAAAAAAAGGGGGCCCCCAAAAAACCCTTTTGTGGAAAAGCCTAATAACAATTCTCCCTACTCAGTGGAGACCCAGTTGCTGCGGGAAGTGGTTCCATCTAGCAAATGTGCAATTGAGGGAAACAGCTGGGGGAAACTATGACTTTTTTTAAAGGTTTTCGGGTTTAAACCCACTGACCAGACTTTTAGGGCCAAAATATTGAAAAACGTCTAGGTCTATAACTCACTTTTGGGGGGCCCCCTTAAAAAAACCAATCAGTGCACCCCTCAATTTTTTCCCAGGTACTTTAAAAATAAAGAGGGGAGCGCTGATTTTGGTTGCAAAGGGGAAACAAGGGGGTTTTGCCCTTAGACAGCTTTATACATTTTGGCCCTTAAAATTTCTAAAGGCGGTCATAAAATATTTAAAAAACCACTGAAAAAGTTGAGATAACTTTCTGTGCCATGATATTATAGTGTGTTATCTGTGAAGTTTATCTTTGCCACATCTGTACATCTTTGTATGAACACAGCCATGGGCTAGTCAGGGAGCAATTCTCTAGACTAGTTTAAGAGCTTTGTGGTTTCAGGGTACGACAGAGACAATCGTCAAAAAAAAGATTCAATCAATAGAAGAGAAAAGCCTTCTACAACATGAGAACTGTGAATCTGTGGAAAAGCCACCTGAGAAGTTGGTCACAGCAGGAACAGTTGAGAGTTTCAAGAAAGGCCTAGATAACTACTTACTACTAAATAATATTAATACTTATGTAGCCGTATAAAACATCTGAATCAAGTCTGATGTGAATTCTGGAATCAGGAATTAAATCTTCCTTAGTGCAGATTGGTTCTTACCATATGGGTTCCAAAGTCTTTAACAGTAGGAGACACAAAATTCCCTAACCCCCTTCTTCATCCACATCTTTCCCCACCCTTGATTAAAGGGGTTGTCTCACTACAAGGATTGCTTTTTATGTTAAAGATCTTGCAAAAACAAGGCACTTTGCAATATATGTCCATTTCAGTGTCCTACCTATTCAGCGATATCCCTTCTTGTATGGGCTGCATCAGCTCCTCAGGTTGCTATAGCTACAGACCTGTTTGATCTCTCCTGATAGGCTGCCAGCACTGGTTGCTATAGCTACAGACCTGGCTTCTACTGCAGCCTAGTGGAAGCCAGTAAACACGCCCCTGAATTAAAAATGAAGCCAAGAAAACAGGACCGAGGTAAGATGAATCAATGTAGTGAGACAACCCCTTTAAACTTAATTGACATATATCTTTTTTCAACCGTACTAACAATGTAGCTATATTCAAGTGCCTAATGCAACTCTGCAGGAAACTCCTAGGATCGGCTGTGGTGGGGTACCTGCTAAAGGCCTGCAGCAGCAAAGATGGTATGGACAGCTATCTTGGGTATAACTTAATCCTTTGAGTGACTAGACATCTTTATCAATAGCTAAAGCTGATAAATGAGCTGTCTGAGAGTACTGACATACTAATTGTAGGCTGCAACCATCAAGCATTTGTGCCACTTGTATATTGAAACCATCAAGCGTGTTGTGCCACTCTAAAAGAAGATAAATAATGTTATTTGTTGAAGCAAACAACTTCTTTGACATTCGATGCAGGGTGCCACCATTTACAGGGTGCCACCCAAGTATAAAACTTAGGATCCAAAAACAAAATGATTTTCATACACTTTAACCCCTTAACCCACCCTGACGTATGGGTACATCATGGTGGTGGTAAGGAGATGTGTAACAGGATTGCAGCGTGATCCTGCTACACAGCCGCCGGGTGTTGGCGGTTAATTGCTGCCTGCCCACGCTGTTTAAGCCTTTATACGCCGCGGCAAAGATGGCCGCGGCATCTAAATGAATGTAAAAAGGTGCCGCACGCCGTTCTTCACTCCGATCGGGATATCAGCAATGAGAAGGCTCCCATCGCTGCCATGTTCTCTTTTGCCCCACTTACGGCCCAAGGCAGGAAGTGGGGAAAACGCCATCTTGGTACAGCCTAATGTATTGTCTATGCAATGCATTAGGCTGTATTAACAATCGCGCCCATAGTGGTGAAGCGCCCTAGGGAGACTCAAAGTAAAGTAAAAAAATAAATAAATAAAGTTTTTTAAATTGTAAAAAAAAGGATTAAAAGTTCAAATCCCCCCCTTAACAAATAAAAACAATAAAATAATAAAAAATTACACATATTTGGTATCGCCACGTACGAAAAAGTCTGATCTATTAAAATATAACATCATTTATTCCATACGCTGAACACCGTAGAAGAAAAAAATTCCAAACGACAAAATTGCGGTTTTGTGGTCATTTCTTGTCCTATAAAACTTGGAATAAAAGTGGTCAAAAAAGCCATTGACGTCCATAGGTGTTAGTACAAATAAGTTATTGGCCGCACAAAATGGCGCCGTGGCACAAATTTCAAATATAAAAAATGTTTGGAAATGTTTTACACCAACAAAACATAACGGAGACCCTACATGTTTGGTATTGACGGATGCATATCAACCAGTAGAATAAAGATAACACATCATTTTTACTGAAGATTGAACGCCGCAAAAACCAAACTCCCGCAAACATGGCAAAAGTACATTTTTTTCACATTTTGGCCCACTTGGAATTTTTTTGCCATTCCCCGGTATATTCTATAGTAATATGAATTACACCACTGGAAAGTACATCTTGTCCTGCAAAAAAAAAGCCATCATATGTCTATGTAGGTGGAAAAATAAAAAACATTATGGCTTTTGGAAGGCAAGGAGGAAAAAAATGAGTAATTTTTTTTTTGTTAGTGTTAAAGAGTTAATGATATAACTTTCTCATTCAGCTACCCTTTCTTCACAGCTATGGTTCTGTTTCCTTCATGCCCTGCTCACAATGTTTCTCATAATAGGTAGCATTTATTTTTTCAAAATGTAAAGTAAGTATGCGGAAGCCCAGAGAAAATGATAAAGCTATTTCAAGTAGTTTTGTATTCATGAAAAGGGCATCAGATTACTGAATTCATATTGGCCTCAGTAGAAAGATAGTTTAATATTGTGTACAAAGTTCCTTTTTACATAGAATATTATCATGAACACTAAACAATCTATTGGATTAACTTGTTATGGTGAGAAAGTATGTTCTATGTTCTCTATGTTCTATCAGTGACATAAAATGTGTATATGGAGCTACTTGCTGCTATTCAAAAAAATCCTTGGTTTACTGCTGCATATTACTAAAATTATCTCACCATAACAAGTTAATCCAATAGATTGTTTAGTTTTCATGATAATATTCTATGTTTGGAGGGAAACTTTGTATTTAAAATGCAACATTAGGTTTATGCATCTGGCACTATTATATATAATAGCACATATATTATATACAATGGGTTTGCCTTGATACCAGTTTTACAATACAATACCATTCAATGACATTAACACCAATAGACTAATTGCATGTTATGAAAACACTGGATTCTAATTCGTTATTGCATACACAAGTTGTATGACATGTTGCATGGCAACAACCCCCACAAAAAGACAATGGAAAATAGCATCTTGCTACAATGGATTCTTATCCTGTCACACATTTGAAAGACACAGCTGTAGACAAAATATATCCTATACTTTCAGTTATGATGGACAAAGCATTTTAGTGTAATTATTCATTGTAATGTGATTCTTTAAGCCAAAAGAAATGTGGAAATATTTATTGTAGTCATTAATTTATCAAGTTATTCCTATGGAATTGTTGTTTTTAGCGTCATCCTACCTTTATACTGCATAACAACAATATACAACTTCTTGTGGCCTAATCATATGGTTTCAATACCAGTAACCTTATTTACTTGTACAGACCTTTTGTGTGCATCATAGTTAATGTTTTCACCTACTTTTTAAATAAATCTGAGATATAAGGCTTAATTCACACTCTGTTTGGCGTTTTTGTTTTTAACGCGTCTCAGTGACTAAACAGATAGAAGTCTTCAAAGGTGTTTATTTCCTTTGTCATTTTTTTCATCCAGCTGTATTGAAAAGTGCAATTGACTACGCATTTTACTACTGAAGGTGCTATAGAATTTCTATCTGTCCAGCTAAACGTAGGCCAAAAAGATATCTTTTGTCATATATTTTTACCCTATAACGTCTTTTGGCACCAAGATATATGTGAGAAGCTTTTCTTGGTGTATAAAAGTTATTTAGTTGTTACCACTTTGTCTGTGCTTTCTTTATTTTCTATACTTAGCCACTTTACTAACAATAAACAGTTCTATTGTTCTGCATAATACTAAAAAGTAACTAAATAAAATATTAACTAGAACATGACTTCAGTGGTCACGTTATACAAAACTGGGCTCTCTTAAAACTTTATACTTTATTTATCGTGTAAAAAGCATCCATATTCAGGCATTAGACCGCATTGTACAGCATAACCATAATGGACATTGAATTCTGAAGCAATACTCAGCGTTATGTTGCGACCTCCCGGTCCTTCAAATCAGTTCATCGTTGGAGACGCCAGAGAGTCCCGAGCAGAGGGGCGCAGAGATGGCACACCTGCGCGCGCACCTGCGTGCTACGTTTGGGGGTAAGCTCCACCCCTTCTTCAGGCATATGCATCACGTCTAACAGCCTTTCCCTTTAAAATAGATTAAAACCATTAAACCCCTTAACAACCCCAGCCAAATTAAAAACATTAACCCCTCAGTGTCTGCAGATGTTTTCTGGGATAAATGATGTAAACTCCTACACTTGGCATATATTTACATGTCTTACTACAAAAATACCCGCAGATTCAGACTTTCATTTAAGCCTTTCGGGTTCAGTTGATTCTAAAAACGTAATCCAAAAATGCCCCCACGCTTCAAGGTTTAGTGCTCTTTGGTTGAACTATCGCTACTTATAACCTTCTCCAGCACCACCAGCGCAGCTCACAAACACATGTCGTGCTTCAGTGAAGTGTCTAGCCACTGAAGTTTCCCCAAACTTTTTTTATGGCTATCATCTCTTTTTCCACTCTCAGTCTGAATAGGAGTTATTGTTTTTTCCTTGAAAAGTCTAATAGCGGATCTATGCTCATTAATCCTAACCTTTATACTTCGGGATGTTTGCCCACTAACCCCGCCCACAAGGGAAATTTGAACATATATACAACCCCTTCGCTTTCACATGTGTGAAACCCTTTAATCTTAATTTTGTGACCGTTAGTCGGATGGTGTACTGTATCACCTTTTAATATAAAAGGGCAATTCACACACTGCAAACATGCAAAAGTCCGATCTCGTCTACTTACAGTTCTGTTTTCTATTTTTTGCAGGTCGTTTTAGGTCTGCAGATATTACTGTTGGCCAAGGGTTTTTCCCTTTCGATATACCCAAAGATGTTTTTTTAAATAAATGGCAATTTTTGGGTCACCCCCTTTCGTAGTATTCCCAATTTTTCAATATCGCTTGTTTGATAATTTCCTGCATGCCTATCATAGGTGGATATATTATGTAATTCCTGTCTTTTCCTATTTTCTTTTTTTAGGCTTTAATAAATTTTCAGTATCTCCATTCCCATCTTTCTCAATTCAATTTCAACATATCCCCTATTTTTAAAGCGACGGATAAGCTTCTCCATGCTGACTAAATAGTCACTATCAGTGGAGCTGATACGTTTTAGCTCGTATAAACTGTGATTTTGCTATCCCCTTTAAACGTCTGAGGTGCATGTTGGCTAGTGTGAATGTAATAAATTGTTACGATCCGCTTCTTTCTTTTATAGTGATGTAACAATTTCCCTATTACATTTTTTTAACTGTACATCCAAGTAATTGATGGTATGTTGATCACTGGTGATTGTAAATTTAATTAAAGGATGCACCTCATTAAGGTATTCGATGAAATCCTCAAGCTGTGACTCCGTCCCGGACCACAGCAAGAGGACGTCGTCCACATAGCGAAACCATGAAGTGATATAGCTATTGTCTTGGGACGGGAACACATATCGGTTCTCAAAACAAATTTCATGTACAAGTTAGCAAAGCTGGGTGCTGTCGGAGATCCCATCGAAACTCCTTGTTTCTGAAGGAAAAGTTGTTCACCGAAACAAAAATAGTTCTTAGTAAGAACTGTTTCCAATAGCCGCATTAAAAACGCGATCTTTCCGTTCGTCAGTGTAACATCCCGGCATAAAGTCTCTCGTACTATTTCCATCCCTTCCTCCAGCGGTATGTTGGTGAATAGAGACTTTATGTAGAGAGTACACAACAAAGTAACTTTTTACTGGTCAATATTGTATATTTCGAGACTGTGTAACCTCCAACGATCAGAAACTATAGTGATTGCCTAAACGCGGACTAAAATGTCCTATGAAGAGATAGCCAGTAGCTCAGATGCCAGAGCATAGATGTTCTGATTATCTGAAGCAGATAGACTACAGATTCTACAACAACCAATTCCGCAGGTCTGCATGAAATAAAAGGTTGTAGGAAGCTGCTGGTTGAATTATCCCCGACGGCTTACAGCTGCGAAAGAAAGAGGCAAGCCTGTACATAAACACGCCACGGCAACTAGGCTGAGTATGTTAAAGTCCCCATTTACCCAGCGGCTTACGTAGCAACCTCCAACCAATTTCTCCTACCGCATGATATAAAAGTACAAAGAGAAATGGAAGCTATTATAATCGCACTATTCAATGGAACTTAATGATTCCCTCTCAAATTCACACCACAAAAAAAAAAAAATGCCATCGACCTTCTCATAAAAGTCGAATACTAGGGTTGAAGAAGAATGTATGCAAAATAAAAGTATCCTGTGATGAATTTAACAAAAATAAATGCGGAATGAAATTTAGTATTGATAAATTGAAACAGAACTGTACAAACCAACACTAATAAATAGAACGGGATAAAAGAGATATGCTGCAAATCGCGTTTAACATGGCCGAAGCAAACGAAGCATATAAGAAGCCACAGATATGACCCACAAGAGAAAAAACTGGGATGGAACTCCACAACATCTGCTACTCGATGACTCTGACTTTCATGATGGCCTGCATCAACACTGACAGAGATATGTGCAAGAACAAAAAGAAAAAGTTTTTTTAGGATAGGGCATAGACCCTCCATCTACCAACACATAAATATCCCGACAGGAGCCATAGAAAAAATTCCCGATGACTACGTCGCAAGAAATGGGAACCGCCGCTAACTATGAACATTTCCTCCAAAACTTTGACCCCAGCACAACAAGCTGTACTGGAAAAGGGACTGAATTTTGTTCCAAACTGTGACATGAATATTTTTGATTTCACTGTCGATCTTATAAATTTTTGCCGCAATTTAATGTAATAAATCATTTTTCCCCTCTTAGTCCATCCTACAGGTCAATTAAACGTAACTAATGATAATAAAGTATATTCTAGAAAATTAAAAAATTCCAAGACATTTCGCCCCAGAAATAAAGATAGCTGCCCTGATGTATTTGAACCAAATGGTGAAAAAAGAGTGAGTGAGCAATGGGTAACATAAAGCATAATACATCAATGCAATTTTTAGCAAGAGAGATAGAACACGCATCTAAAAATAACTTACTAAGTGATACTCACACATTATTAAAAGAGGAATAAGGGAGGACTTCTGTGGTTAAGGATGTGACAACACCCTACATCCAAAGCTATGTTACAATTGCCAAGATGTACAGTGTATGTCCCCCCTCAATAGAAGATCCTACGAGTGAGCTAAGTAACAAATTGTTTTAGAGCTAATCCAGGAAGGATTTGAGGAAGGGAACATTGATGCCCATGAAAAGGCAAATATAGAAAAAGAAAAATACCGAGAAATCCCTAACCCTTTATATGGTCCCAAAGGTCCATAAGAGTCAGAAAACAAAACCACCGGGAGACCAATAGTATCCGGGATTATGACTCCAGTAACTAAGCCCTCTAGCCGCATATGTCGAACATGTACTTAGCAACCAGCAGTGAAAAAAGACCCTAAGGATCCTACGAATGATGCAGGACAGCTTTTTAAGGGCTATTTAAATAGATTGATTTTTGCAAAAGTCACTTTGTTGTGTTACTCCCTTCGACATAAAGTCTCTAGTTACCAACATACTTGCTGGAGGAGAATGATGAAATATACGAAGTACTTTATGGCCGGGCGATGATAACACTGACGAACGGAAAGATCGCGATTTTAATGCGCTAATTGGAAAGCAGTTCTTACAAAGGAACTATTTTTCGTTTTCGGTGAACATACTTTTCCATCAGACATAACAAGAGTTTATGGGGATGGACAATACTCCGACAGCACCCAGCTTTTGCTACCTTGTACAGCAATACAATAGCTATCTATCACCTCAGGTATCAGCTAGTGGATGATGTCCTCTTGCTGTGGTTCGGAACGAGTCACAGGCTTGAGGTTCATACGCATATCTCAATGGAGTGCATCCTTTAATAATTTTACAATCCCAGTGATCAACATACTCATCAATTACTTCTGATGTACAGTTAAAAAACAATGATAATAGTGAAATCTTTACATCACTAATAAGCAGAGAAGCGGATCGAACAATAATAATACCTCACAGCTAGCCAACATGCACCTCAGATGATTAAATGGGATAGCAAAATCAAACAGTTATACGAGCTAGACGTATCACTCCACTGATACGTTGACTAATTTAGTCAGCATGGAGAAGCTTAACCGTCTGCTTTAACAAATAGGGGATATGTTTGAATTATAGAATTGAGAAAGATGGGCAATGAGATTCTGAAGATCCCTAAGTAAAATTTAATAAAGCCTAACCCCAAGAAAAAAAGACAAGACCAGGAATTTACATATATTCCACCTATGATTAGCATGCCCAGGCATTATCAAACAAGCGATAATGAAACAGTGGGGGATACACGAAGGTGACCCAAAAATTGCCATATTTATTTAAAAAACCACCTCGTAAAATACCGAAAAAGGGAAAACCCCTTGGCCAACAGCAAATATCTTCAGACCTAAAACACCTGCAAAAAATGAAAAACAGACACTGCTAATGTAGCACGAGATTCAGGACTATTTGCATGATTGAAGTGTGCAATTGCACTTTATATTAAAAGTATACGTAAACCATCCGACTAAAGGTCAACAAAAAATAAGATTAAAAGGATTCACACATGTGAAAGCGAAGGGGTTGTATATATGCTAACTGCCCTTGTGGGCGAGAATCCGTGGGAGAACAAACATCTAGAAAGTATAAAGGTTAGGATTAAGAGCAATAGATCTCCGCTTAGACTTTTCAAAAAAAAAAACAATAAATCCTATTCAGAATGAGAGTGAAAAAAGAGGATGATAGCCATAAAAAAAACGTTTGGGGGAACTTCAGTGGCTAGACATTCACTGAAGCACGACATGATGTTTGTGGAGCTGCGCGGGTGCGTGCTGGAGAAGTTTATAAGTAGCTATAGTTCACACATGAGCACTAAACTATTGAAGTGTGAGGCATATTGGATTACGCTATTAGAATCACTGACCCCGAAAGGCTTAAATGAAAGTCTGAATCTGCTGGTATTTTTGTAGTAAGACATGTAAATATATGCCAAGTGTAGGAGTTTACATCATTTATCCCAGAAAAACATCTGCAGACACTAAAGGGGTTTAATGTTTTTTAATTTGGTTTGGGGGTTTTCTTAAGGGTTAATGGTTTTAATTTTATTTAAGAAATGGCTGTTAGACCGTGATGCATATGCCTGAAAAAGGGGTGGAGCTTACCCCGAAACTAGCACGCAGTGCTCGCGCAGGTGTGCCATCTCGGGCGCCGTTCTGCTCGGGACTCTCTGGCGTCTCCAACGATGAACTGATTTGAACGACCTGGAGGTCACAACATAACGCTGAGTATTGCTTCAGAATTTAATGTCCATTATGGTTATGCTGTACAATGCGGTCTAATGCCTGAATATGGATGCTTTTTACACGATAAATAAAGTATAAAGTTTTAAGAGAGCCCAGTTTTGTATAATTACTCATAGGTCCCAACCTTTGGAAGCTGTATGTAGTCTTTCTGCACTCACGGAAAGGGATACAATGGTTTTGGGGTAAGCTTAACAGGGGTCTTAACCACCTGTCCAGGGTTATTTTCAAGACACGTCTGGCAAGAGGAACAGTACCTTATTTCCATAGTGGAATAAACAGGAACTATCCACTGTTTGTTGACTAATTCTATCATGGCATTCTTTCCCCAAATGAGTGGGCAGGTGGCTAAGGGCGGCCATCATGGGAAACCAAGCTCAGGGGAGGAAGAGCCTCGTCCCATGCCCCCATAGCCCGTCGCTTTAGCTGGCACCCTGCTTCACCCAGAGGTTCCTCTCTTCCCTTGAGGCCTGATTCTGGAATGTCTTTAGAGCCTCTGTAGTTGATTCAGGGGCACTGTTTCCTTGTGCAAGGGCTATGTGCTCTTGTCCCTGTCTGGCTGGCTCTTTAGCTGCCCGATCTGCCCTCTCATTCCCAGGTGTGCCTGCTGCTGTGAGAAAATTCCTGGCCTTCCAGGTGGGACCAAAATCATGTGCCACCCCAAATGCGTAGGCGGAGTCTGTGTAAATATTCCCTTCCTTACCCTCTGCCATTGTAAGAGCCTATGTGAGCGCAGTGAGTTCAGCTTCCTGGCTAAGACGTGAGGTAGCAATCGGCCTGCCTTGACAGTCTTATGTTGTGTCACAATAGCATACCCTGTACAGAATTTGCCATCCTCCCCCATACTCTGTAGTGGATGATCCACAGCTGAATCAAGCCCTGCTGTCCTGCTCCATTAGTTGGGGGCAGTCATGGTCAGTGGAGCTGACAGATACCTCATCCTTATTCCCAGCTATTGAACCATGCTCCTCATTTGGGAGAAGAGTAGCTGCATTCAACCCAGTGCAACGAAAATAGGTAATATTGGGAGGCATCAGAAGGACACACTGTAATCGCAATTATCTGACCATAGAAATGTATTTTGGTTGGACCTGGTTCAATATTCCAGAAATATTATGTGGAGTGTATAGTGTCTAACACTATTTCTGAGCATTTATCCACCAATACCGCAACAGCCGCTACGGCACAAATGCAAGACAGAGCTCCTTGTGCTACTGGATCGAGTTTGGTGGAATAGTATGCTACCGGCCTATTCCTGAGTCCATGCTTCTGCGTGAGAACTCCTGTAGCATGGTGTAACCTTTAAATGAAGTAAAGGGTAAATGGTAGCTTATAATTAGGAAGACCTAATAAGATTAGGGTTTTCTAAAATGGGGGCGACATCCCTTCCTGGGTGCCTCGGCTTCCTTTAAGTCAGCCTCAATACCCTTCGCTAATTGTAGAAGTCGAGTACGGTCATGCCAAGTACGCTAATCAGGGACCGCTGTTTTTCAGTCTAGTTTGTATGTCGGTCCTTAGACCGTCCATGAATACCCTACAAAACATTCTCTGGAGTCCCATTTGTGTCATGTCAAAATTTTCATCAGCCCAATGGTCTTCCATTTGAAGGAAGAAAGTACACTTTCTGTGGGTCCCTGGTGGGTTACTCCTGTACTCCCACGTTCATCCTGTTGTCCCTGACACCAGGTCATGAGGTGTTGCATAAAGGTGCAGATCTGGGACCATCTCCCCCTGCTGGCATGAAAGGCTGTAGCGCACTTGTCATTATACGGTACATCCCTGGAGTCATTTTAGTTTTGCACAGTCCATCTAAGTCAAGCCATGTTGCCCTATAATTAGGTTGGATCTGTCCTAAATAACGTCCAAAGGGGAGGGGTTTTGTCAGTGGGTCAGGGCAGTTCTGCATGAGGGACATCTGCTCTGGCGGGATCCATGGCCTCCAGTCATTGTGTCTTATGTGGACTACTTGGTCCGGGTTTGCTGGCTGACCATCTGCTGCTGGTAGCCCTGGTACTGTTTGTCTGGACACTCTAGTGAATACGGGGGGCCAACAAGTCCGTATCTTTATCATTTGAGTATGGACGAGGACGTCCACACGCCCAACAAGTGTCCCTCCAATCAGGATTCTGTTGTCCACATATACAAGTCCACCCTTCCGGGCTCTGCACTGTGCTAGGGGCTGAGGGACCCACTGCGGCTATATATGGAGGCGATGGCTTATTTAAAATCCATCCACCGGTAAGCAGATCATACTTCCATCCACACCGCTTAGCTTCCTTAGCTGTACATACTAGACAAAAAGTCTGTGTTTCCCAATGATAATCATAAATGGCACTACTCAGATTCACCATTGTTTCCTGCCATCTATCTAGATCCAATGCTTTTTCTCCTTCCATTTCCTAAGGTCCTCAAATCTGTTTCAGTTCTTTGGTTGCTTTAGACCCATGTTTACTCTCAAGTATCTTTCCCAAGTGGTACAGGTTTATTTTACCCTTCACCACTTCTTGACTTCCCCTGACCATTCTTGCATCCCGTTAGTCTTAAGTGCCTTATGGGGAATGTATCCTCTCCTGTGAGGGACTTATGCAAGGGAACTTTTCTTATCCCTTTTCCTTCCCCTTGGCTTCCTCTTAAGCAGCAAGTATATTCCAGGGATCTGTATGCACCTCCCTTTGCCTCCTGTATATCGTATACAGCAAAGGCTAATACTGGGATCAGGATTAGAAGTTCTTCGAACATACTAGAGTGTCTAATGTTTTGGACCTTCGTCCTATCGCTTACTTGTTCTTTCTTTTTGTCCCGTTATTCCCCACTCTCACACCATACACCCATCTTTTCGGATGCAAGGGTGTAGTTCAATTAGAATCATTCACGGGACTTATAAACATACGCTTCAACAACTTCCCAACATACAACTGTCACTTAGTTTGCCGTATTACCGAGGTTAGGCATGGGATCATGCCCCTCCTTTCAGAGTGCAGACATGTCTCAGTTTTGGCAACCTCTTCCCTAATCTGGCAAATAAATGAACAGCTCATACATTCACACGATTCTATCCACTCCGACTGGCAGAGTTCTTTGTCTATCAAATAGGACCGGACATTACCAACCTCTATATGTACTTTCCGGGACAGGTCGGGATCACAGTCAACGAGAAGGCACAGAAACATTCTTAAGAAACATAAAGGTGTTTTCTTACCTGGCCAGTAAATTCTGAGCGTTCCCGGTTGAGTGTATCCAAGTGACCCGTCCTTCTGTACGGCTGGAATGCTCCCGTTCCCTGTTGGGCGCCAGCTGATAGGTTTAGCCAATTGAGAGTGATCACACACTCTTACTGTCCAGTACGGGAGTGGATGTAATTTAGAAGCAGCTACAGACTGCTATACGCTCGTATAATGATCAAACACAAGTGAAACAATCGTGCTCAACCATATAAGCTGTCTGGTGCCCAGAGCACAACAGAACTGAACCTTTATTTGCAGATTACATCCTTTTATACATTCTGAGAATCGCTCACATCGTCAGAGTAAGATAATGTGTAACTATGCCTTATCACTTTGGGTAGAACAAGTTATAACCAGTGTCTTGTTGTCCGAATTGGTGTCCTGAAGACTGCAAACACACATTGTCCATTTCAGCAGAATTTCAGCGTTAACTCTTTCCTGACTCCATCCTTCACACAACCCTTCAGCAGAGGCAAAATCTATCTATAAAGAGTCAAAGACACCCTAGATTCCTTCATTCAAAGTCAGGCATGTTGGCTGACTAAGCTCACTCAAAACAAATATTATCGCCATGCCAATAAATCTAGCCAACTCCTGGCCAGATTAACAAAACCACAAAAATCCTATAAACCAATATTGGGGTTAAGAGATCCGGCAACCAACACCTTGTGTACTGACACACAGGAGGTAGAAAGGATGTTTTGCAAATTTTTTGAGGACCTTTATAGAGCCGCTCTGGCAGACATGGAACAGAATGAATAATTTTTGCCGTCAGTTTCCTTCCCATGTCTGACGGAAGATCAACGGGCGATACTGGAGGATCCCATTACAGAGGAAGAGGTGAGAGGGGCTATTGCCTCTTCACCCACTGATAAATCACCAGGACTGGATGGGTTTGGGAATGACCCCTGTTCTAACATCCCTTTATAACCATGTTTATCAGGAACAGGGATCAATGGACCGTCTCTCGAAATCCTGAACTATCCTAATACAAAAACCTAACAAAGATCCACAGCTGGTTCAAAATTATCGCCCCATATGCCTGTTGAACTGTGATTATAAGCTCCTCACAAAGATTATTGCAAATAGAATCCAAGCCTTCCTGCCCTCTATAATGCACCCTTCTAAAAGAGGGTTTGTGCGGGGCTGCCATTCAGTGCAAAATGTAAAGGAGGTGATAGCAGCTACAATTAAATCCCAAGACCCAGATGCTGAAACGTTGATGCTCCTCAGCTTAGACGCAACTAAGGCTTTTGGCACAGCGTCGTGGCCTTTTTTGTGGACTACTTTGCTAAGACATGGGTTTGGACTGAGATTCCGTTGCTTTGTAAGTTATATTCAAGAAAACACTTCCACCTTCTTGTTGATCAATGGGAAGATATCGGACCCAATTGATATTTTCAGAGGAACCTGACAGGGTTGTCCGCTGTCTCCATTACTATTCAATTAAGTGTTGAACCCCCTGTTGTACCACCTTAGTCCGCTGCGCCCTTTGAGGGGAGGTTCGCAGGAGCAGGGACCGATAGAGATCGCGGCTTTCGCGGATGATGTTCTTTTGATCCTTCGGGATCCGTGCAAGACACTGCCACGGGTTTTACGAACCCTACAAGAGGTTGGGGACTTGTCGGGTTATCATATTAACACAGAGAAAATTTCTGCTCTGTTGCTGAAGGGGCCGTCGAGACCCACTTGGTCCTTGGCTTACCCCTTTCAATGGTGTAAAACGGTGATGCCATACTTGGGAGTCAGTCTCACACGGTCTCCCTCGCTTCTGTACAAATATAACATCACTCCTTATATTCGATCCTTAGAGGGGAAGCTAGTGGCCTGTAGGAAACTGCCACTATCATATATAGGCAGAGGAAACCTTATTAAGGCGGTGGAATTCCCGAGGTTGCTATATATTATGCACTCGCTTCCTTTGTATCTGAGGCGAAAGGATAAAACAAGGTCATGTGATTTTAGCAGCTAATGAGTTCCCTACACCCCCACTGGTGACGTTCTTGACCCCCCTCTGTGCTCTGCACTGATTGACTGGCGGCCAAAATTACAGAAAGCTGCAAAAATGGCGCGATCTGACTCCGCTATCACAATTTTCGATCAGATTTTAAGGAAATAAATCAGATTGAATCGAGATTGCAGAAAACGTCAAAATCGGCTCGATTTCAACTTTTCCCGATTAAATCACTCATCTCTAGTTTGGATGTAATGCAGAACAGAAATCTAGGTAGCTATAGTATGTATTAAACAAAGAGAGGGCTCTATTCAAGGTTGGTTTTTTTAGTACCAACCTTGTACTGAGCCTTAGAATACTGAGCCTTAAAAACAATAAACATATGTGAATACAAATCAACTAAATTTACAATGCATTAATTGCAGACATTTAAAATATACCTTAGACCTGTGATATTTAAAACCTTCAATATCCAGCTGGGAAGGTTTGGAGCCTTCCTAACAAGTACAATTCATGCACCGTTCCCTGAAATCTGTGAAAGTTCGACCAAATTGATAAGTATTTCATTCGTTATGACAATGGTAGAATATCCAAACTGACAGTATTCAAATGCTTTAAATTAAAAACCATTTCTTGTAAAACTACTATAAAAATGGTGATTTGTCTATTTTTCATTACTTCTGCATCTGGAGTTTTGTATATTCTTCTGCGCACTTTATTGCTTGAAGGATTTCACAATAGGGTTTTTCCTGTGTGTAACTCTTTACTGCAATTGAAAACAAGTCAATTTTATGCATTTGTTTACTGCTTCTTCAACAAGTCTCAGGGTGATGGCTTGTTTTTCATTGTTCTATAGACCCATTTATGTTCTCTGTGGTTAAAATATGATAACTGGCGACAGAACGTGCAGAACCCTGTGGTTAATAAGTATATATTTTTTCTCTTAAAAACAAAAAGCTGCATGTAAGGCATTCAACATTAATGCCTCAATATCTTCCATGACAACTTTAGGTTATTTTCTCATAGTATTTTGGTTAAGTATCAGCAAACCAAAATATGGAGTGGGACCTACACAGAGAAATGTTAAAGTGGAACAAACCATTTGCACCTCTTCCTTATGAAATCCACTTTTGGTGTTGGCTTTCAAATACTGATGCAAAACACTGATCTAAACCTGCCACGTGAACGTGTCCTAAATAGGTTTTTTGTGGCTATTGTTTTTTTAAGCATTGTTCTGAATGCCACTTTCTAATGTAAACAGATGTTTTTGCCACATACATGTCTACAGGTGTTGGTCAACCTAAGCATGGCCATAAAGGGAATTCCATACAGCAATAACCCAAGAATGCTGCCAGATTTATTGGATGTGGTTAAAAAGTTATTTGCTTTACTAAAAAATTGTTATACTTAAAAGAAATAGGTGGCACCAGTATACATTTCACTCAGTCCATTCATTAATCAACTGCATATATCATGGTTGTGTTTGAATCCTCAGCAAGCCCGTATGTTTTCAGCAAGTGGGTTGGTGCTCAGTGAATTCAGCAGTGATAAGCTATATCCAAAATAACCAAGACAGATTTTTCACGGCACTCACCCCTTATCTTCTGAAATTCCTTTTATTAGACGAAGTTAAAACAGGGAATCGACACTGGTGATCATGCCTTGAGAAAGCGTTGGAGAACGCGAAACGGCCGTAGGCTACAGCGGCTACAGCGGTAATATGTTTGTCACCGGCTGAAGAGTGCTTGAAAAATTGTGTCGATTCCCTGTTTTAACTTCGTCTAATAAAAGGAATTTCAGAAGATAAGGGGTGAGTGCCGTGAAAAATCTTTCTTGGTTATTTTTTACAAAAAAATTGTATTGAACATGAAATAGCAATTTTGAAGCATCTTTCCTTCAGAATTTCATTACTGCATTGTCAGCTGGGTGTGGGTAGTTTGGGGTATGTTCCTGCAGTGTCAAACCAGGGTGTTTAGAGTCCGCCAGTGGAGTTGGTTCTTTGGGACCACCACTGGAGTTTATTCTTGGGGCCCTCTATTGCCAAGATTTTAAAAGGAAAGGTTCACAATGTCTTTCAGAAGTCTACAAGTTAGGATACAATGCCATTTTATTATAATTCTATGACAATTAGTTATAGGTGATCATATAGAATAAAATAGTGCAAATATATACAAAATAGTGTGATTATAGAAAATAATAAGATTATATGTACATGTTCATAAAGTTTAGCATAAATATATTAAATTCAACATAAAAGAGTTCTATTCATCATTGCAAGATTAAATTCAACATACAAAAGCTGAGTACTTACATCACCATGGAGCTATTCATCAGGTGAGCTTCCATCTTAGCTATAGGTAAACTTCAATCTTAGCCACTACTTAGTCAGCTTTTTTTATACGCTTAAGAAATAGTCAGCACAAACTAGTACCACACAAATGCAAACCTGTTATTTGACCATCATACCTCTCCCCCTGGAGCAGCCTATTTCTAGATCAAGATAAGGCACCCAAAACAACAGATTTCAGATAAGAAAATTCCTGAAGGCCACAAGTATACAACAACATATATTTTCAGCATAGAAAACTATGAGAAAATTCTTAACTATGAGAAACATCAGATAGTATGTTATGAAAAAAATAAGAAAGTAAAATACTATCCAGATACAAGGGTCAAAAACCCAACTAAGGGTAGGTTCACATGGCTGATGTGCAGCACTGAAAATTTCAGCGCTGAATCCACGCCTAAAATTTACACCAGTTAAGGACAGATTTTGAACACTGATTTGACGCTGATTTCAGAGTCAGAGTTTTATGTAATATGTGACAATTCAGCACTGAATCTGCCTCAAGAATTGACATGTCAATTCTTTTTTAGCAGTTCAAATAAATAAACACCAAGAAAAATCTGTATTGTGTTTAGATTTTCCATGACAGTCAGATTTGGACACTGATTCTGAGGCAGATTCAGCGCTGAATCTATGTCAGAATCAGCATCCATGTGAACATACCCTTAGATTTTTTCTCCTTCACCAACCCCCCAAAAATATTGAAGACAGTATAACTATGTGATATCTATTAGATTGTATGATAGGCTTTGCTGCCTTAGTGGTACACTATCCCTGGATACTATTGTACTGGGATGTAACCCTGCATGCAGAACAAATGCAGATCTAGAAAGAACAAACTGTATGCATATTTAAAGAAATCACAATACATTAGCAAATGTGCAGAAGCATCAGATAATTCCTATGAATTACCCAGGAGAGATGATGTGGTCACAATTGTGCATGCTCCCTCCCTGATTTTACTCAAAGACATAGACAGTACACTTGTTTGAGCCAACGTTAGCTCTGTTTCAGATAGATAATTAAAATAATTGTTGGAAAAGTATGTTCTGAGTAGAAACTCTATCTGAGTTAGGAGTAAACTTGTTTTATTGTTCCATGTCATCAGTTTTGACCTTTACATTGCAAGCACACCAAACTTGTAAAAAGCAACATAGGTTTCCCATGACCAAATGCAGGCTGAGGTAAATATATTCCTCTGTCAGAAGGAATGCCCCAAAATTCCGACCAACTATTGTGAGAAGCTTGTGGAAGGATACCTAAAACATTTGACCCAAGTCATACAGTTTAAGGGGAATACTACCAAATATTAATGAAATGTATGTAAACTTTTGACTTTGCAGAAAGTAATAAAAATGCCTTAATAAATTCTCTCTCATTATTTTGTCTTTCAACAAATCTAAATAATTTTAGTAATCCTAATTGACCTAAAACGGGTAAGGTTTATTCTGATTTCTTCTCAGACAGTGAGATAAACATTCTTATGTGTCTTTTTATATAGTGTATGTAAACTTCTGGTTTCAATTGTATATTTATATACCGTATATACTCGAGTATAAGCCGATCCGAGTATAAGCCGAGGCACCTACTTTTGTCCCAAAAAACGGGAAAACTTATTGACTCGAGTATAAGCCCAGGGTAGAAAATGCAGCGACTGGTAAATTTTAAAAATAAAAATGGATACCATTAAAATTACATAGGCAGTTTAATGTCCCCCATAGGCAATTATAGGCAGATATATGGCCCTATATGCAGGTATAGGCAGGTATATGTCCCAAAAGGCACGTATATGGCCCCATAGGCATGTAATAGGCAGTTATGTCCCCCATAAGCAGATTATAGGCAGGTATAAGGCCCCATACGCAGGTAATAGGCAGGTATATGGCCCCATAGGCAGGTATAGGGCAGGCTGTAGGCAGGTATAGGGCAGGTATAGGGCCGGCTGTAGGCAGGTATAGGCAGCTGTAGGCAGGTATAGGCAGCTGTAGGCAGGTATAGGGCCGGCTGTAGGCAGGTATAGGGCAGGTATAGGGCCGGCTGTAGGCAGGTATAGGCAGGTGTAGGGAGGTATAGGGCAGGGGGAGGCAGCTGTAGGCATGTCTAGGCAGCTGTAGGCAGGTATAGGCAGCTGTAGGCAGGTATAGGGCCAGCTGTAGGCAGGTATAGGGCCGGCTGTAGGCAGGTATAGGCAGCTGTAGGCAGGTATAGGGCAGGTATAGGCAGCTGTAGGCAGGTATAGGGCCGGCTGTAGGCAGGTATAGGGCCGGCTGTAGGCAGGTATAGGGCCGGCTGTAGGCAGGTATAGGCAGCTGTAGGCAGGTATAGGGCAGGTATAGGCAGCTGTAGGCAGGTATAGGGCCGGCTGTAGGCAGGTATAGGCAGCTGTAGGCAGGTATAGGGCAGGTATAGGCAGGTATAGGCAGCTGTAGGCAGGTATAGGGCAGGTATAGGGCTGGCTGTAGGCAGGTATAGGCAGCTGTAGGCAGGTATAGGGCCGGCTGTAGGCAGGTATAGGCAGCTGTAGGCAGGTATAGGCAGTTTAAAAAAATAATAATAACAATCACTCACCTGGATCCCCGCTGCTCCGGACTCCCGCGCGCTCCTCGGGTCTTCTCGGCACAGGCGGGTGATGTCATCAGACCGCGCAGGCAGCATGATGACACACGCTGCCTGTGCCGGAAACTCTGGACGGCCGCCAGTCTGCGGCCGCCCGGAGGCCACTGCGGAGCAGAGAGCGAGCGCTCCGTGCTCCGCAGTGGTATCCCTTCACCTATATGCGCTCCGGAGGAGTCGCATATAGGTGAAGGGATCGCTGACAGTGCCCGGGCCAGCGCAGCGCCCGGACACTGTGCGCTCACTCGGCCTTCAGTTATATGCGCTCCCTGAGGAGCCGCATATAGCTGAAGCGTCCCTGTCGGCACTCGGGCCATCGCAGCGCCCGAGCGCAGACAGTGACTCGAGTATAAGCCGAGGGGGGATTTTTCAGCACATTTTTTGTGCTGAAAAACTCGGCTTATACTTGAGTATATACGGTATAAGACTGGCAGTACACATTTTTTTAAATATTGTATTATATCTTTTCATGGGGCATCACTGAAGATATGACACTTTGATACAATGTAAAGTAGTCAGTGTACAGTTTAGATAACAGTGTAAATTTGATGTGCTCTCAAAATAACTTAACAGACAACCATCAATCTCTAAAACGTTCACAACAAAATTGAGTACACCTCTAGGTGAAATGGGCAATTATGCTCAATTTGCAAATTCCCCTCTATGGTGTCATGTGACTTGATAGGCTATGTTCACACGGCTTAACTGCGGGACGTAATTACGCCCCGCAATTACGCCGTGTGGCTGGGGGCGGGGCGGGAGCGGGGGAGTGAGCAGGGGGCCGGCACCTCGCCGACCCATTGACTTGTATTACCAGCGGCGCGTATACGCCGCTGGTAATTCACATGTCAATTATCTCCCCACCCGGAAGATGAGACGTAATCCATAGTTCTCTATGAGAACTGTGGATTACCGTAATGACTGGGCCGTTTTCAGCCCGTAATTTGCGCTCTTCGGTGCGTAATTATGGACCGAAATACGCTCATTTTAAGCCGTGTGAACATGGCCTTAGTGTTAGAAGGTCTCAGTTGTTACTTCAGGTGTGTCAAATTAGGTATAATTGCTCTCACACTCTCTCATATTGATCACTGGAAGTTCAATATTGTACCTTCATTGAAAAGAACTGTCTGAGGATCGAAAAAAAGAATTGCTGCTCACATAAAGATAGTCTAGGCTATAAGATGATTGCCAACACCCGAAACTGAGCTGCAGCATGGTGGCCAAGGCCATAAAGAGGTTAGACAAGTCAGCTTTCACTCAGAACAGACTGTCTTTTTAAAATAGACATATCAGTACTGCCACCGTTGCTGCAGAGGTCTCGGCATAGGCAGCGTCATAACGTCACGTTGCTCACGCTGGATACTAGCTCCTGGAGCCAGGTCCTCAGCGCGGGTGTGGGAAAAGGTCAGTATCTTTTTTTTTTTCTAATTTGCCAGAGGAGACCAGTATCTACCTACAGGGGACCAGTATGTACCTTACCAGGTCATTCCTCCTGCACCCTCACTCACTTTCCCCTCCTTTGAGGTCCAAACCCTCAGACTCTTTCGGCCATTTTCTCTCAGAATTGCAGTTGTGTACAGACCCCCATGGCTCACCCTGCCAGTTTCTGGATCATTTTTCTGCCTGGCTCCCTCATTTTCTCTCTACCAAAATACCCACACTCATCATGGGTGATTTCAACATCCCCATTCATGACCCCATGTCTCCTTCTGCCTCTCAGTTTTTTTCACTAACCTCTTCCCTCGACCTATCTCAGTTTACAGACTCTCCCACCCACAAGGATGGGCACTCTCTGGATCTTGTTTTCTGTGGTCTTTCCTCAATTTCTAACCTCACTAATTCTCCTTATACTCTCTCTGACCACAACCGTATCTCATTCACTACCACTTACTCTCAGCCTTCTCTGGAGACAACTGCCCATCACTAGTGATGAGCGATTGTGTCAACTATCGTTATCGATTCGATAGTCGATATCGTCAATTATCAAGACGATTTCCGATAGTCGATAATAGATTATCGCCGATGACCATTAAAGTCTATGGGAGAGGAACAACACCTTCATTCTTACACCCAAACAGGGCTGGAGAGCTGGAATTAACATCCACAACAGTAAAATGGATACATGCTACATCTTAGGCAACACAATTAGGTTATAAAAGTGACAGAAAAAAGTCACAGACCATTCACTATCCCTGTCTTGTACCACAGCATGACCCTTAAACCTGCATGACCCACAAATTAAAAAGTGCCAGAAGGCAGTATTATTTGAACCACCATTTTACTTGAACTGACATTGATATCCATGTCCTGGGCCACAGCATGATCCCACACCTGCATGACCCCCAGATTAATAAAAGTGCCAGAAAAAGCAGTCTTTTAACCATCATTTTAGTTGAACTGGACATTGACTATACCTGTCCTGGACTGCAGTATGACCATTAAACCTTTCTGACCCACAGATTAAAAACTGCCGAAAAAAGGAGTCTTTCACCACCATTTTTAGTTTAACTGGACATTGACTATACCTGTCCTGGGCCACAGCATGAGCCCCAAACCTGCATGACCCCCAGATTTAAAGTGCCGAAAAAGGAGTCTTTCAACCACCATTTTAGTTGAACTGGACATTGACTATGCCTGTCCTGACCGCAGCATGACCCCAAAAACCTGTCTGACCCACAGATTAAAAAGTGCCAGAAAAAGGAGTCTTTCAACCACCATTTCAGTTAAACTGGACATTGACTATCCATGTCCTGGACCGCAGCATGACCCAAAAACCCGCACAGGTGCCCTTATGGACCATCATCAGAAAATTTCTCAATAAGAAATAAACTGTATTAAAAACTCATTTTCCATTACTGCTGGTGCTAGAGCTACTTGCCATTCTACTGGTGACATTGTTCCACCGTGACATTAGAATGTGAAGCAAACGAAACAGATGTCCCCAGTAGGTCAACGAGGCCTGTCAAAAAAATCCTTCCTTCTACTGTCAAGTGGGTTAGAGGAAATTATTGATCAAGGCGGGTGAGGCTGTAAACATGGATCACGCAGGTTCAGCTGGCAGGGCCGGACTTACAGTGGGTGTGGTGAGAGCAAGGGTTGGCGTCCGTCATTTATTAACACGCAGGATCAGCTAGCAGGGCCCGAGTTACAGTGGGTGCAGTGAGAGCCAGGGCTGGTGTTTGTCATCTATTAGCACGCAGGTTCAGCTAGCAGTGCCCGAGTTACAGTGGGTGCTATGAGAGCCCAGGCAGGCGACAGTCATCCAGTAACATGGCAACAAATCCCCTTATGATGCAGCAACGACAAAAATGCGTGCTGAAGCAGAGTGCGGAAGCGGAAGTGTGAGCTCAGACCACCAGCCTTCCTCAGTACACAATCAAGACCTGGTAGCGCTAAGAAATTCTCCCTCTACAAGAGCGCTTGCCCCTCCTATGAGTGCACCATGAGCTTCACTTGAAATCGGGGGTTGACCTCCTTTTTTCACCCAGGCCCTTTTTTTTGGCATTCTTTTTCTCGTTTAAAAAACAACGGTTGGAGAAATTTTGTCTCTGTTTTTTGGGGGGGCGAATGGCTCCAACACCATGTCCTCTGAATAACCACATCTGTTCAATCTTCCTGTACCTCCCCTTTTACAATTCAAAGGAATATTTTATCGCTATTTTGTACATGCAATTTTTTTTGTAGTTTAATTCTAAAAAACAATTTTTAAAATGGTGGAAACCCACCACACTTTGTTTCCTTTTTTTTATTGATTAAATGGGTTTTTCCTATACAGATTGCACTATGTTAAAGATCGCAAAAACAAGCATTTTTCAATATGTGCCATTAACTATCCACCTATTTCCCGATTTTGACAGCACCACTCCCCTTTAGCCCCCCCCTTGCAATTTTTTGGGGAAAAAAAATGTCTTAGAAACCCCATTTTTTTAGAAAGGACCCTGTAGTATAGCTCATTTCACAGCAACCCCCCCCAAAAATTCAAAAATGACCCTTGACCACCTTGACAATTGTGAAAAACAAATTCTGTTAGAAACCACAATTTTTTTTAAAAAGGACCTGTATATTGCGAATTTTAAGCAAATACCCCCAAAAAATTATAAAAATGACTTCTTACCACTGTTAAAAAAGTGAGGGGGAAAATTCCACTTGAAGCCACATTTCTGTCCCAAAAACCAGATTATAGCTTACTCACAGCAACATGACCCCAAAGCCACTGACAATGCGAAAAATTCTAAAGATAAAGTGATTAAATAGAATACGTTTTGTCATGAAACCTTGGTGTCTTTTACAGTCTCCTCACCGCAAACCCAAAAGCAAAATTACCTTTTGGAACTGAAAAATAAAAAATGCAGTAACAAATGATCATTTTAAAAAAAGTTTTCAAGAGGACCATTTCTTTTGAAGAGGAATGTGAAGTAGACCGGCAACTAATCATGACCTCGGCAATTGGGGCCACATCATCATCAGAGATCCATGCCTGATTCATCTTGATGAAAGTCAAACGATCAACATTATCTGTGGAATGCCGGATGCGTTTGTCTGTAATGACTCCTCCAGCTGTACTGAAGGTCCGCTCAGATATAACGCTGGCTGCTGGGTAGGACAACACCTCTATGGCGTGGCGAGCGAGCTCAGGCCATTCATCCATTTTGGATACCCAGAAGTCGATTGGGTCCGGAATATAGCCAAAAACATTGGTGTTGAGACACAGATAGTCGTTTCACCATGATCTTTAACCGGGCTCTGGTGTGTTGTATGTGTGCCCTGCATGACATGCGTTGGTGAGGTGGTAAATAAAGATTGCCAGAGGTCACCCATTAGGCTTCTGCCACAATGCCTGCTGCTGCCGCTACTGCTACTTGGCACTCTACTGCTGTCATGTTGCTGACGTTGTTCCCCCATGACATTTGAAGAATGTGAAGAAGACGCAACAGATGTCTGCAGTTGATCAATCAGCACGGTCTCCATTTCCTGCATTTTACCCTCTGTTTGGGTGGGTGGAAGTAAAGTAACTGTTGTTCAGTTTGATGGCCTTAAAGTGAGGATCATGTTGGAGGAAATGGAGCATCCAAGCACTCATGTGAGAGATGTAGCCTTGATTTTTCCCCAAACCTCTGGTCGAGGGCACTAGCAAACTGATCTTCCTCATATTCCTCCTCCGCCTCAAATTCGTGCCAACCCTCTTTCCAAGGGAGGGCGTCGGGAACGTCGGTGCCCAGGGAAACCTCCCCTCCTCCTCCTCCTCCGCTTCCTCTGGCACGCTTCAACACAGCCCTTACTTGCCTCAATGATGCACCCTGAGAGGTGAGGGCCCCCGCCTTGCACTAGCCCTGGACCCTGAACCACTGCCTAATGAAACCGATAAAATTTTAAAACTATCGGCCTTTTGGATTCGTGGAGAAAGGCTCCGTGCCCATCTGTGTCCGTCTCCCCTCCATCGGGTGGGACCATGTCTCGAGGTCCACGACTTTCCAGAACTAAGATTACCGCAGGCTCATGCTGACAAGGGCATTGTCCACACTGACCATTTTGGTGGGTTTTTCCTTTAAAAATGGCAAGGGGGCAGAGCTTTTCACCCCCCCACTCTCGGGGGCTCAAAACCCCGAG